>VWZN01002198.1:113283-125596 GCA_013396955.1 Regulus satrapa
GCCTTGACAATCCTCTCTGTCAGCAGGACTTACAAACAGCTTGAGACAGGAGGCTGTGAGGCTTGCTCATGCTAAGTTAATATGGCGCAGGGCTTACTTATGCTAGTTACATAGTAGATTGATTGTATAGATTCTCATTCTGTTTATTCAAAGACAGTTACAAACGTCTTCTTTTCTCATGGTCTCAGGCCCTGTCAGAGAGCCTAAGCCACCTCAGAGCTGTGCAGAGCTAAAAATCTCCAATATAGATCTGAGCACCAGGGGAACGTGGTTCTGTGCCTCAACTATGGTAGATATATCACAGCTCAGATGCTGCCACAAAAGCTGAGATTTGGGAGGTGGGCTTGAGTCACTGACTTCCTGTATTGCTTCACGGCCTTCTGTGTGCAGTGCCTATGAAAGTAGCTCTGGCCAAGGACAACAAAGCCACAAAACAGTTAGAGGCGAGTATAGGGAGCAGATAAAGACTGTAGCTTTGATATTGTTAATTTACACTGTTATAAGTTGAGGCAACAAAGAGCTATGGTTAATGATAATTAAACTATTTATATTTATTATAGCAAGCGGTGGCAGGCAAAATATACACATGCAGGCAAGCAGGAGTCACCGCTCCACCAAGGGCTCGCATCCCCCTGCCCAAAACAAAAAGTTCTTATAGGCTTTTCGTTTCCGGTCCTTTCATCATTCTGGTTGTACTCTGTTTGCATGGCCTGTTGCTAGGTGGTCGTATTCTGCCTCTCGGTGGTCGTGGGGAGGAAGATTCTCTTCTTCCTCACAGCTTTTGTCCTTGACCTATGGATAACTCTGTACTTGGCTTAAGCATCAGTCATACAAGTTATATTTCCGATTCCATATTTAGCTAAATGTGTTGAGTATACAAAACTGAACTTAGGCCAGCTAAGTCCTTTAATTAGACCATCTTGTAACTCTGGCCAGTTCTGCTTATCAGACTCCTCCAGTTCCCAGTATCTCATGTAACCCCTTATTCTCTCATTTTATGAAGAAACCTATTATATACCCATTACATACACTATTCTTCAATTTAAGCAAACTGTTTCTGACTTTTTATCCAATCAGAAGTAGTGGGTTTTTTTGGAAAGTTTTTTAGTAGTTCAGAAAAATGATGAAGAGAGAGTATGAAACTCAGGCATTCTTTTTGCATGTGTGTTTGCCCACATTTGCATCAGTGTTTTGATGTATGTAGGGCAGTTAACTTTCCTCCTAATTTTTGTTCATTAGATGAATGCAAAAGCTGTGGTGAAACCACAGAGTGTGGGTGAAATGTATATTCAAGTGCTGTGTAAATGTAATTTGCTGGGGTGCAGAGCAGGGCTGAAAAGTGGCAGTGCAGAGGCTGAGAGCTCATGGGTGCTTACAGCTAACAGCTCCTGCTCTGTGCCATGTTGCCATCACGAGCAGAGGCTTGGCTTGCAGATCTTCTCTTGCCTCTGTGGAGGACACTGGCAAGGGTTTTGCATCCATTTTATGGAATGACACAGACAATGCTTTGTAGTCTCTCCCCTCGCAAAGCGCCTGGAGCAGCAGTGCCCCCCTCTGTAAGGAGCTCTGCCAGCAGCCAGTACTGCAGAGGCAGCAGCTCCAGCCGTGAGTTGTGCTTCCCTGCTTTCTTCACGGGTGTGTCACAAGCCTGAATGTAATTACCTCAGTGTTGCTTGGTAAGCATGCAACCCAGGGAGAGAAGCCAAAATTAACAGAGGGATACCCTCAAATTTCATTTCCAGTTTCTATTTGAAATCCAGTAGTAATAATTTAGTTGTTAAGCTTTTAAAATAAATGCTATGTACTATTTAAAGTACAATACTAACTCCTTGTGTTTTTGAGTTCCATCTACTTCTGTCTGGAAGGTTAGCACCAAGCTCAGACATATGGAGAAGTCAGACGACTAACCAGGCAGAAGAAGTTAGTTGTGCTTACTGGTGGGAACTGATCTAGGATGCTCCAAGTGAACAAAACTTCCCTTGAAATGTCAGCAGATAAACAATGACTAGAGAAACGAGAATAAAGTCACAGCTATATCTTAGAGATACCCACATGGAATGTAAGATACAATGAGGACCTACTCTACTTTGCTCCCTGTTTTTTAAGGCCAAATACATCCTTTGCTCAGTCATTATGACTTTTTGCCCTTGACTTCATTGGGATCAGGGTATCTCTTAATGTGTGACTTACTGGCATATCAGTAGCACCCTGTGAGACAAATTTACTAATAAGCCAGTACAGCTACTGGGTTTATGGGTATTGTTTTCCCAAAGAATAACCTGATTACAACTAACTAAACCAAATTAAATATTTTTCTAAGAGAGTTTGTTGTGCCCACTTCAGAAGGAGTAGGGAGTCTCTCACTGAGCTTATTACCCTAATCATGCTCTAGGCTTCTCTTGTTACCCTCCAAAAACTTCCTCATTATATTCCAGGTGTAAAACTGTATTTTGTGCCTCCAAAATGCCAGTGCCTCTGGCATGGTGTAAGACTGGTTTAATAAGCATGTCAGAGTGCTTGAGCCACACATGACTGTGGAGGAACAGATGGGATGGGTGTGTAGATCTGTTGGGTCAGGGGAGTCATGGTGCTGGTGCTGTGTCCTGGGTACACACCCTGTCTTGAGACACCAGGGAGCTGGAGATGGGGCATGACACTTCCGTGGTTTTACATGTGGTAAAGATAAATTTTTGTGCAAATCTTCAGTTTGATATTTATTTTAAAGAAATTCTGTTATTGTTTATTCTACAAGATAACATAAGGAAAAAAAGTGTCTGTTCCAGCTCAGACCAAAGGTTCTCCTAGCGAGGTAACCAGTGTTTGAATGGCACTGACCAGCCAGTTGTCTGGTAACCTGCAGGATAAATGTGCAGCGAATGAATGACATTTCCTCTGACCGCTCCCCTGGTCTCCAATCCTCAGACCCCTGCAAGAGCAGTCTCCAAGGCGCTGCTGTGATTCCGCAAAGTTCCAGTAGGTGGTGGTCTGGGATCAGCACTTGGCTCCACGAACCAGCAGGAGCAGCTCTTAAGTAGAAGCATTTATATTAGTTTCCATTAAATCCTTTTAAATGGAGGAAGAAAAGTTCATTTGTGGGAAACCAGTAATCTCTGACCTTATGCAGTGCATTAAGAATGCCTGAAAATTAATGAAGTCCCATTCCAGATATCAAATAACTGTACAGAGCATGACTAATGATCTATGAATGTGGCAAACTTTGAGAACCTTCCTGAAAACCTTTGTGATAGTAGATTTGCAATGGTAAAATACAGGAAAAGCTTTTTATGTTTTTACTTCATTTTGTTTGGTTAATTAAAGGTATTTGTCCGTTAAAGTCTTTGATTTGCAACATTTTACATTTCACTGCCAAAGTATGCTGGAGACCCAGGTATGAGAAACAAACAGAAAAAAAGGTGTCTGTAACATGCAAACTGTAAATTATGACACAAAGGATATAGTTTTGCATTCCTTTCATACGTGGGACTCCTATTGATATCTTACCCAAGATAATGAGCTTTACTTCAGGTTTGCAAGGTGACAAGTGCATTAGCAGTAATGGAGCAAGCAAGTCTGTGGTTTGGCATTGTTGTACTTACACAGAAGTGGGAATTTAAACATGTGCCATGAAACTCAAACAAAAAATGCAAACATTTATTTATGGTATCTTGCTATATGTAGTGTATTCACTGTCAGAAGTTGAAGTTAAGCAGCTCAGTAGGCAAAGGCAGGTTCAGAAGAAAGCCAAGCACACTGGGATAAGCAACCTGATCCTTTAGAAAACTCATACTATGACCACAGCCCAAGGGGCATCAGATTTGCGACCCATCAGAACTCTGGATTGCAGCAGCATTTATTATTGCTTTCATGTAGCCGTGATAGTTCTCAGACTTAGAAGACCTCTTTAAGGACAGCCCCTTCACCTGCACAATTACTTCTATAGTTACAGTGAAATTATGGAGGTACTCAGAGGGCCAAGCAGGCATTGTGCTCCTGTGGTGTCATGCAGGACTGAAGCCCAGCCTGAAACTCTTGAGGTCCCAAGAATTTCCAGTCTGCCTAGAGAAGAACATACAAAGGTTAGGAAAAGTGACCAAGGGTAAGTACAATATAGAGGTGACCTGGAAGGCCATAACAGGGTCATACACCTGGGAAGCAGTTCTGGGACTAGCAAAGGGCTTCCAAATGGCTATGACAGGCAGTGCTCAGTCCCTTGATACCCTGGCTGTGGGAGCAAGGTGGCCTTACTAGTAAAGTACTAGTAAAGTACTAGTAAGTAAACTGGGAGACTGCTCTGTTTGCTGCAGTTTGCTTGCACAGGCTCTGCTGTTCCAGTTTACTGGAAATAATAATACTGTAATAATATTTCTTGGTTATTAATAGAAAATGGTTTGTATACAGAACTGATGTAGTTTTAAATACTTGAGTGGATGTTTGAAGGAGGGCTGTTAAAAAGTTTTCTCATTTCTCTAGAATGGGTGTGCAACAGAAATTTAGAAAACATATTTTGGTGCTGACAAGTGGCTTTTATATGAAATATTTTTTTGAACTATAGGGGACCTTTCCAGAGATTACACAACCATCTAAGTGGGTCAAAGCATGGCCTTAAAATATGTGGATACTTTAACTGGCAAAAAACCCTGAAAGCTCTTTGGGACCACTTGAATACTTTGTGTGTGCTTATTTTGCATATGATGGACAGGCACAAACTCCCTTGAGTTGTGTTCTGACACAAAGATAAGCCTGATTTTTAGTTCAAGCTTAGCATCATACTCATGCAATCTCACATTTCTCAGCTTGCTGTGTCTGTTCACTATATAAAAAATATATGCATGGGAAAAATAATTCCAAAGAGGAACTTTTGCACTACAAATGTAACAAAAACCCCTCTATATATATTGATCAGAAGTAATTAATGGATTACACACAGATGTGATGCAGGAAGAAGAGTGGACAAGAGGAGGTGCTGCGGCTGAAAGGATGCAGTGCCCATGCAGGATGCTGTGCCACATGTCCTGGGGTGTAGCACAGTGCTGTGATGCATGCCATTTTTTCTATGGCACAGTAGGTTTAACAAGCACAAGTTTTCCTGGCAAAATTGCTCCACTTCAAGTATTTTTCAGAAAGAAGGAAATGTTTTTTGGTCTGGTTAGGCAGGCTAAAGAAACAGACACAGATTCTTTGGTGATGTAGCTTGTGGGAAAATGATGTTGCTTTGTCTCAGCTGGTTGAAAAGATAGCTTTCATGACAGAAGCTGTCAGCAGTGGCAAGGACATTGCATGTCCAGCCTGTCTGGTGTACATTGGTGGCTGCAGGCAGACCAACAGCTGTCTGGTGTCAGGGAGGGTCTGTTCCTGCAGCAGCTGTATTTCTGTACAGCGTCCTGAGGCCAGCACAGCTCCTCAGCTGGCCAGGGCTCCCAGCAAGCTCCCCACCATCTTCCAGCAGACTTCCATGCCTCTGGGCCTACCCTCATCCTGAGTGTTAGCCTGGGGTTGTGCTGAAATACGATTTTTGTGTGAAGGAGCTATGGAATCAGCTGTGTTTATATGCTTGCCCAAGCTCTTTACCTAGACAAGGTATCTACAGCAAGCTCAGGATAGCAAGAGAGAATATACAGGGAAGCAAGTATTGCCCATGCCATTATTAATTCTGTTTTTCCTATCAGACCGTATGCCTTTTGATTTGGGCTTACTCCTCTGACTGCTGTTTGTGCTTGCTGCTGGTTGGTGGGTGGGATACAGTGATAAGAAGATGACCCATCCTGTCCAGGGTCTCTGCATTGTGCTCTGCCCTTGCTGCTGGAAGCAGCTGCAAGGTGCAGCCAGGTCTCACCCAGCCAGCCTCCCAGCAGCAGGAAGGCAAGTGTAGTGGGAAGTGTTCAAGGGTGGTTATGGCTGGCTTTTCACTAACCTCAGCCCTTAAAATTAACAACCTGCAGACTCATTCCTTCCTTCCCTCTGGGGACTTAGTGAAGCAACCTCATAACCTTGAAAAACCACGCAAAATTCTAAAAATAGTTTTGTGATTTGCTGTGGGACAGATTGAAGACAGAAGCATTTTGAAGTTCCTTAAGTATCTTTCTATTCTTGAATTATTTTAAGTTATAATACTTTTGCCTGTTATATATAGCTTCTTTCTTTTCCAAAGTAACTGGAGTCACTTTGGCAGTCCCTTTGTCCTAAGCTATTCATTGTAACATTACCAGGGGTGGATAGGTCTGCATAGAAGTAAGTATAATGAGCACTTTCATTTTTAGAAAAAGCAAGTGTTATGGAATAGGCCAAGATATTTTTAGGTATGTGAAAAAGCATGCTTGATTTGTTTGTGCTAACATTGAAGTTAACTTAATAGTAAAAAAATCCTTTGCAAATAGCTTTTTCTATTTCACAGCTGATTTACTATGAGTTGTGGGGTTGGTTATAATCCACAACTGTCTTGGCCACTGCATGATTATGAAATCGTTGAGTTTGCAAACCATGAAAATGTCATGAGTCTCTATGGATGAGTGAGAAATATTATTATTCTATTTTTATAAAATTATATCAATTATTATCTCTTTTTTTTGAGATTTTGTCTGCTTTTTTTCCACCCAGAAGAGGTAAGTATGTATACATATTTCCAGACGATTCTGACTATGCAGGTGTTTAAGTTTATGCAAGCGAGGCTGGAGCTTTACAAGTTCCAGAACACATTTTAGTATGTAAATTTATTGTAGATAATGCCTGTAGATGATCATTTAAACAAGATGAACAATAAATAGTTTACAGTCACTTGCCTACTGAGATTTGCAAACCCACAGACATGCAGACAGAGACACACACAAACACATTGTATTTTCACACAAACACACTGTAGGGCCTTTTCTAGTCTTTAATTTGAAGCCAAGACAGATTATAAAAGTTCATCAGAAAGACATTGCAGAGGGCTCAGACGTAGAAAAAAAAAGGAAATCTGTATGAAATAAAGCCAGATAACAGACAACCTTTTACTGAACTTGCTTAATCCATGAGAGGATTTGCTGGTGTGGAGGGGGGCAGGAGACTGTCCCTGCTTCATGCAAGTGGGACATGCTTCATGTCACATGACATATGAGACCAGCTGTGCAGCCTCCCCAATCCACTTGGCTGTACTGATCTCTGCATAATTCATGGCAAATGTATACCTCAGCTCAGGTGGGGCAATTTGAAATCACTTCATCCAGACTCTACAACAAGGCTACATGATGACAGAGGCACTGGGGACTTTTATCTTCAAAGATGCTACAGGATCTCCAATATTCATGGGACAGATAGGAATATTTCATAGCATCTCTCCAGCAACTATGAGCAGCAGGTGCTTTCAAGTATAGGAACTCTATAGGTGGTGCTCAGGGACCTACATTCCTCTGAGGTTCTGTCTCTGGTTCCTTTTATGTACTAAAGCCAGTAGCTAGTGCAGATGTTTTGAGTTTGGTGGGTATCTGCCACAGTGAAGAAAGAAAAGTGGTGATTTCTTCTAATAGAAACAAATGCATTTTCTCTGTCAGATCTTTGCAACTCAGCACTGTGAAATGAAATAAAGTGAATGAAATAATGAAAAACTTTCCTGGAATAAATATCTATGTAGCAGAGTGAATGGAAAGGAGATATTTCTCTGAGCATTTTCTAAGGACCTCATTGTCAATTTAGAGCTGAGCCAGAGTATTGTACTTAAAATTGGGGGAGAGGTTGTTATAGAGAGGGTCTTCTGCTGAATCAATGGATTTTTGACAGTGATTAATTAGGACCTGTAATTACTAAAGCAAATTAAATATAATATAGCAGGCAGAGGTTATAGTAAAAAATATCTTCCAGTAATTTTTTCATGATGCAAGAAAGGCTATGATGTATCTTAGGCTTGCTTTTCCTCTGGTAGAAGGGGTGCTCAAGAGAGGAGAGACAATAAAGTTATTATGTAGACTGTAAAGAGGCTAGAAAGCTTAGCATACTTAAAATTGCTTAGCAAACACTGGCAAACTCTAGATTAGAGTACAGCTATTCCTATTGCAATGTGCTGCAACATTTTACTTTGAGCAGGGAGGTTAGTACTTCAAAGAATTGTCATCAGAGTTGGAGCAAATATCACTCCAGGAGTGACTGGGCCACATATTGTGTAGTAGAAAGTATATGTGCTCAATGTCAAAACAAGGAAAGGCAGAGTGACAAGAGTAAAAGGTATAGGTAGGGATAGTACAAAAGATGCAACTAATTTGGTGTTCCTGTCTGCCCTTCTCTCTTTTGGGTGCTAAGCATCCCTTAAACACAACAGCCCAACAGTCAGCCCACACATCTGTATGTACAAATATCTGTAAACAGCATCCCCATACACATTTACACGCACATATATAGTGGCCAGCCTAATATATATGTACAATTGATGTCTGTTTTGATAACTAATATGTTTGTTTGAAAATGTACTGATGGTGCAGTTGACTAAAAACTATTGTAAAGTCTACTGCTTCTTTTTAGTAAATGCTATTTGTAAACAGCCTTCAGAATTAGAACCCAGTATTTTATTGAGAACAATTAAAACCACAGATTTTCTTCAAATCCATGTTTTTACTCATACCATTAAACACTGGTCACCTGGACATTTTAATCAGGATTATGCTCTCTAAGGAGGCTAGTTAGATAACAATTCTTGTTAATTAGGATGGGTGCCTACTAGATTTTTTCTGAAAGACATGTTGGGTGAATGAAGCAGAATGCATTAGAGGACAAATGAACTGTGTGAAACCAAGATCAGAGGTGGGATGCTGTGGAGTATATTACAGTGCAAACAATTGACTTTTAAAACAGTCAATTGGAAAGGAATTATTAGGAAAACTCCACAATAGATACCCTTTTATAGAAATAGCTGTGCTATTCAACTGCTATTCAGATGTACCTCTTGTATTTGAATGGAAGATGTGTGCAGACTGCAGTTCAAACCAAACCAAACCAAACCATTGGAATGAGNGAAAAAAAAAAAAAAAAAAAAAAAAAAAAAAAAACACAACAAAAAAAAAAAAAAAAAAAAAAAAAAAAAAAAACCCCAAAAAAACCCCACCCCAAACTCAAACTATTAGAAAAGAGCTAACTTATTTCTTGTTCTGAATAGTTCTGAGGTGGAGATGTTTGTATTATGGTGAGCACCTTGATTGTTTGAGAGTTTCAGTTGTATGCACTTGAGACCCACTTATATATTCTGTCTACTTAAGTCCAAAATTCTTTGCACTTCCTAAGGAAACAGAAAACAAAGAAATCCTGATTATTTACTAAGAATGAAGGACAACAATTCAAAATCCTGGGATGAAACAGCATAGTAAAATGTAGGCTGAACATCTGGATAGATGTAATGATAATAAGATAAATTAGACAGTAAAAGAGTCTGATGAAAGCCTGGGAGTCATTTAAACTAGAAAGAACAAAGCTGCCTGACATATATTGTAGAGAACAACCCTATGCTCAGGGAGGGAGATAAGATGATATAATACGTCTTTTCCATAATTTATTTTCTAATGCCTATAATCTGTGATAAAGCATACTTTTCTGAAGAGAGGCCAATAGTTTTAAGCCTAGCACTAACATTTGGATCTAGTTTAAAGAAATATATGACAAAAGCAACCTTTTCAAAACTCTAAGACGTAATGCAAAACAAGTTGAGATGTTACTGTGTTGAATCAACAGACTGCTTAAAAAAGCAGGGCACATCTATACAGAAGATTGTTTTGCAGTGCTCCATCTGCAGTTGACTCCTAAGTATTACAATAAGAAAAATCATAATGGTTAGAAATAATAGGATATTTACTTTGTGATACCAATAACTGAATCCAAAACCTCTGAACAAACCTACATGTAGACTTTACAAAGCATGGTTTCGGAATATATGGGTGTCGTGGTTTTAAGCGACTGGTATCTGCTAGAGTTTCCCTTGAAAAATAGAGATTGAAAAATACAAACCTCTCTCCCTCAGGATTATTTTGATTTCGAAATTAATGGGCTTTCAGGCAGAGGTATGGCAATAAGGAATAACTGTTCTTTACTACTAAGTTTATCACTGCAAACAAGTAACAGCAACAGTAGCAGTGAGATAACCAGCAGGGCTAGGGTTCTCCCCTCCGNTTGGCCCAGAGTCTTTGTTTTTCTTAAGTACCCACATTAGTGCTCCTAGGAGACCAATGGTAAAAAATTCTACAGATAAGATAGAAAGAGAAACCAACCCCCAACAATGGGGGAAAAAAAAAATTATAGCACTTGGGTTTTATCCCTTCCACAGTACAAGACAGCCCATCCACTTTCTTCCTAGCATCATACAAATCAACACCAAGAGTTTACAGTGAAAAAAAAAGTCCATGTATTTAAAGTAGAACAAGATGACACATTGGTAAAGTGGAGTATTGCAAAGTATTTAGCACATATTCAGTCAGCTGGGTAAACCCAAAGTCCACCCAAGTCCTTGCCAATGCTTCTTGTAATGCCAAGGGAAGTGGTGGACTCACCACCCTGGAAGTGTTCAAAAGGTGTGTGGGTGTGACACCTGGGACATGGTGGATTAATCCACTGCTGGATTAGCAGTTGGATTTGGTAATCCTAGAGGACATTTCCATCTTTAGTTTGTTGGCTTCAGCTCTTCAGAATCATCTCCCTGATATGAAATAGAAATCTGGAAATCTTAAATACAATTCTGCTCAATTGAATTTTAAGACCTCTCTTCTCTTACTATACCATTATGAGCTGCACATCTACTTTTAAGGCGGTTATAGAATATGCTTTTTAAATGTATGGCTCTTTCTTGTTTTTGTTTTTGTTTTTATTGGGTTTTTTTTGGTGTGTGTTTGTGGTTTTGTTTTTGCTTGTTTGTTTGTTTGTTTGTTTTGTGGTGGATTTTTGTTTTGGTGTTTGTTTGGGTTTTTTGTTTGTTTGTTTGTTTTTGAGAAGACAGTATGAATGTCCAGCAGTGTTGCCAGGCATGGCATCCCCAGTGGGTCATGGCATGCATCATCAGCTCTGGATAAATCCTCTGCTGTATGATGCAATGGAATAAATCACAAGCTGTTTTCTGAATCAGGCTATCCATTCTCATCTTCATCTGGGTAGTTCGTTTGGAGTCATAACACTTTCTTTTTTAACTTTAGGAACTACGAGTGAACTGCAGTGCTAGCTGGCTAGTATTTCTCTGTCTCTAGAGAACCTAATAAAATCTTACCTAATAAGAACTATACAAATTAATTACTAAAAAACTCAAGCAGAAAAGAGTGAGCTTCACAATTTTCCAGTTATCTAGTCTGATTTTGTAGATCTTCACCATATTTTAGTTTGAGCATGTGAGATACCTTAAATGCTATAAATTATAATTAAAAAATTACATGCTGATTTGTTGTTAATTTCCCAATAAAGAAGTAGATCCAGAGTTCAATGTGTTTTTATATTAAAGGAATTTACAGGAATTTAGTTGATCTGTCACAGCATAGCCAGACACAAAATGTGTGCATTTTAGTTGATTGTTACTGCAGAAACATTTAGCAGTGACCATGTTTTGGAGTGGACAATCCCTAAGTTCTCCCAGGAGTTGCAGCTGATAGAGAATACAGATAAGAAAATAATGCCAGACCTGGAGGACATTTGACAAACAAAATAGCAGATGTGAAGCCTGGACTGAGTTACATCTGTTTCACCTTTCAAATGTTGATGATAACCTGCTGGGGCCCATGTGCCAGGCTTTGAGAGGTGCTTGGGTTTCCGTATGTGCTGGTGGCCTAAGGTCTTTTCAGCTTTTGTCTGAGGAGGGTGAGAAAGATTTCAGCTTAATATAATCTTAGTAAGGAGGGTCTATACTTTTCCTGTATTTGCTAATGTGGTTTGTGCTACATTTCTGGAATCTGGCTCACAGTCAGAATCAAGGGTGATTTCAAGATGTCATGATATATCAGTGAAAGTAATTAGAGAAAGAATGTGAACTGGCACTTGTATTAATACTGCCTAGTAATTAATAGCATAGGTCAGTCTTGCTGGCTCCTGTAAACATCTTCAGGCTTGAGCTAGAGTTTCTGCTTTCCTTTCTTTCTGCCTGCTTGACCTTGAGTAACTGTGGCATCCCACCCTTCTTGAGTGGTTGTGGAGGAGACTATTTTAGCTGGTATTAGACAGCCCCAGATGGTTGTCTAATGCTGAACACCTGCTATGACTCCTTCACTTCTTGTTATCTCTGCCACAGCTTTTATATACATGCCTTTTTGCAATTTTCTCAGTGGACAGACAAATGGAGAGACAAATGAAGGAATGAGGGAGGGAGGGAGGGAAGGGAGGAAGACTG
>VWZN01002199.1:320-10495 GCA_013396955.1 Regulus satrapa
TGATGCAACCTCTTTGCAGTAAACTGCAGCTTCTGTTGGTGGCAGTTCACATTTCATTGAAACCCTGTGCAGCTCAGGAGCATCCACATTTTAAAATCGACTGCAGGATTTTAAAATAGACTTTACATATTTACATAAATATTTACATACGTTGTCACCATCATTTTCAAAATGAACTGATCTTACTTCAAAGTTTGTTGTACTGTTACTTTAATCAAAAGAGGGGAAGCCTCCTTTTCAATTGCTGCCCATAAGGGTAAAGATCTAGGAAAGAATTGGGGTTTGGCCTAATTTTCTTGATTTTCATCTTTAAACAGCGGTGGTCCTTTCTAACAAAAATAATTTGCCAGAAATTACAATATCTTTGAATATATAGGCATGTAATAATTGGTTTTGGGGGGTTGGTCTATAGAGCAGGTAAGATAAATGATACTTTTCTTAGCTCAGCTCTCATTTTTTTGGCATGTGTAATAAGATGTGACAGACCTTGATAGCTAAGTGGAAAAATGTCTTTAAAGTTAACAAGAAAAAAAAAAGAACAAAAAAGGAAAAAAACCTCTGTGTGTGTCTGTGAATGGAATTTAGGCTGGTATGGGAAAGGATTCTATGGTACTTGTGATGTTTGCTTTGGCTGCTATCACAGAAAATATTTCAGTGGTGAAAGCAAAGGTTAAATGGAACCGGCAGGAAGTTATAAAGGTGAATTGCATAAGATGTTTCTGAATAACAGGAGTTTACAACTCCAGCTATTGCTTCTGTCCAGAGCGCTTGGAAGCTCTCTACAGTGGTATATAAAATGCAAATTTTAGACACTTGGGTGATAAGTTTTTTGCGTTGATATGGTACACATTTACAGGATTAAATTTCATTAAAGTAATAAATGTTATATAAGGTACTTATAATGTAATTATAAATATCATACACAGTATAACTATAATCTGCTATATAATTGTAATTGTGACTGTATAATATAAATTATGGCATTTCATCATTTAGAACAGTGATTTTATGCTGCCTTTTCTTTTGCTGGGCTTTCTTTTGAGTCCCTGCTGTAGAAGCAGTTTAGGAAGAAACGGGGGGAATTTGTATATGGCTATTACACTTGTTTGGAACAGTAGAATGACATGGCAGAGTGAATTTATTGACACTATTCTATGTCTGCAGTTTCCATGGTGAGCACAGCAATGCTGCTTCTTCGTAGCTTTCTGCCCAAACCATTCCAGAGTTCACCTGCCACTAATTTAACTACTCAACTTTTGAATTCTGAGCACTAGGTGGAAAATACCCTGAATTGTTGCTTTTGTTACATAATTTTGAGCACAGATAGGAGGCTTTTCCTCCAGTATGGGCAGGCCATAGGCAGAGCATCCACTGAGCTGGTATTTTGATATTTAATGTGCATTCTTGTTAAGGCTTTCCAAACTGGGTGTATTCCATGTGGCTCTGTCGAGCAGAGGGAGGTGATATTTCTGGAGCTGACCAACTTGATGGGCAGTGGAAGGATGAAAAGTCACATCCCTGAGCCTGTGGGAGGTGCATTAAGCTCACATGACCAGGTAATCTTTTTATTTTTTTAAATTAGATCCAGGAGTCACACTGGTTAAAAGGAATGACTTTCTACACTGTGAAAGGCAAAACTGCACATGGTCACAGCTATTCAACACATTTAGAAGAGTAAGGGAATACTTTCCCGCTGAAATTGGTAGAGAGAATTCTATCAGATTCAGCTTATTTCCTGGCCATCTGTAAACATAAATCAATCAATCAAAAAATAAATAATCACCACATATGAGTGTCTATAAAAGGCAAGGAAATAGTTTCAACTCTCTAATAATTGTCAACATTTTGCTTTATTCTGACTATCATAGGCAGCTTTTCTCTGTTGTATTTAACACCTTTTCACTTCTAAGATTTTGAAGATCTTCCAGCAAAAGACTGAGAGAATCCTTCTTGGCATGAAGGATCACAGAGAAATTATATTGAGATTAATGAGGTGTAACCATGCAGATATCATATTTCCTCTGGCATTTTTCTGTCAAATACAAAGCCCACTGGGTTTTCTACTTTGTCCCATGTCTAACCAGGACTTATCAAATATTGACCATCATTTTATAATTAAGAAGAGCAGGAAAACAGAAAAAAAAAAAAAAATCCATGCAAAAGCAATTGTAAATAGCTATATCAAAAACTGTCAAGACATGGATGTCTCACAAATGTTGGTTCAAGTGCATCATAATTTTAAATATCCTTTGATATATAAGTTGGTCTATAGATATAGTTATATAAATTTCACATGGGCTGAATGAAGCTGAGATTTTTGTCAGTTCCAGTGAGGATTGCACTTGCAGAAATTCCAATTTCAACCAGCAAGCTCACATTACAGAGAGGGCCTTCTATTTAGAAATGACATACTGGGCAGAATTGCATTTAGAATGCCATGTTTGTCTCCTGATACGATTATTTCCTATTAATTTATTTAAAGATTTTTTTTCAAAAAAAGTTTATCTTCTCAGAGGGTGCTGGAGCACTGCCCAGGCTAACCCCAGGGAATGGTCACAGCCCCAAGGCTCCAGAGCTCCAGGAACCTTTGGACAACACCCTCAGGGATACACAGGGGGGGATTTTGGGGTGTCTATGCAGGACCAGGAGATGGATTAATGATCCCTTTGAGTCCCATCCAGCTCAGGACATTCTGTGACTTTGTGGTCCCAAGTGGACTGCAGGAAGAATGCCCACAGCACCAGGTGTTTCACAATTAAAATGGCACATACTATTAAAGAGTTCTCAAGTTTAAGTCATTGGGCTCTTTTTGCCCTAGTAATTTTCATGTCCTATATGTGCAAATCATTGAGATGAATTTCCTCAGCTTTGTTAAGAACTGGATTTGTCAACAGCCACTAACTAGAAGAGTTGGTTAATAAGTATTTGTCACAAAGAACTTTGTTTACATGGCAAACTGTGGCATATGAAAATATAGTTTAACTAACCAAACAAAACTGGTATTTATCACATCATGTATTTGGCATACAAATAATATCTTAAATGGTTTTATTGTCTATTATAAGGCGTTGTTCTTTACTGTGTTTTATTCCACTATCAACTGACAACTGCCTTTCAGTTTTATATGAAATAATAGCTCATTTGACCATGTGAAGCTGTGAAAATGCACTTTTTTTTCATTTAGCTCTGGAGGCATTGTCAGGGAAAATAGTTTTCAAGCTATTCATTAAATGGTATCTGGTTATTACTACTTCTAATTTGGACCACAGCAACATAGGGAATTTATTTTAAGCAGCACCTAGCAACTTAATGTTTAGAATAATTCACTAAATTCCCCTTACATTAGCAGGAAGAGTGCTTTTTACCACTGTTAACCAAGGAGAAGTGGTAATTATCTTGCTGCCTTTCAGTTTATCCATCATCTGGACATTCTGCAAATGTGTAACACCACCAGCTTTGGGCTTGGGTTTTGTTTGTGTTTGTTTTTTGTATTTTTGGTGGGTTTTTAAAAAATTTGCTATGTTGGCCCAATGTATTACAAAATCCAAATAGAATTACTTCCTCTGCAGACCTTTCCACTTCAGGAAATGCCATTTTTTGACTTAGATATTTACCCTACTTCTTTGAAGACTGTTACAGAGGAGCTCTCTAACAGAGGCTCCCGTGACAACACCAGGGACATTCTCTTTGGAGCACCACTATTTTTGCAATTCTGGGAATGAAAATGCATCTCTTTTTCTTAGAAGTAACATTCACCCCATCCATAGGATGATCTGGAGAAGTTGTGAGAGATTCTGCTTCTCTGGGCGTCTCTTCTCTAAGAAACTCTTCCAAAAAGATGCACAGGACTGGAGCTGGTTTTGAGGATTTCTAATAGGAAAAGGTTGATTGTGAATGATTCTGAAATTCAGAATTTTAAAGTAGATGGAGGCAGTGGTGTAAAAACCTTGGTGATTGATAACAGAAAGTAGAAATCATAATTCTCATAGAGGCGCTGGCCTGTGTGGAATAATTGCTTGTACTTTGCTTGCCTTTGTCAGTGGGCCTGCTTGCAGTGGGAAAAAAAGGAATTCCCAGTTATATGCAGGTCTGGGGCCTGAACCACCCCAAGGAAAATACAAAATAATTCAAGACAGAGAATTAGCCAGAGGATTCAGGGGCAGGACAGGAAAAGGCTGTGAAAATACAGGCCTCCAATGAAATTACAGAAGAAAACTAGGCACACAAAGTCTGCATGGGACTGAAGGAAGCAGAAGACAAATAAAAAGCAAATTTAAAATAAACTGAAGAAGGAAGAGCAGGAATTTGAACCTGGTGAGCAAAACAAGACATATCCAGTCCTTGACTGGAATTCAGCATTCCTCTCCAGGTGTAATGTTTTCTGATCTTGTTGCCTGTGGCAGTCTGACATGCAATTTAGAAAACAGCTAGGGATTCTATCTTACTACCATTCTAAACTCAAATTTAGCTGACAGCTAAGAGTCTCCTGATTGTTATATTTCTGCCCTTTATTTAAATGTTGCCAGTTTAACTTGTTCTTTTAGGGTACTTATACATTATTTTTTCTATACTATATCTAGTCCTGTTGATAGCTGATACAGTTGTTTTTGTTTTTATTTTTTTTCCTACAATTCAGATTAATTGAATTAGGATTTTGCATCTTCCAGCTATGAATTTAATGATTATCTGGTAATTCCAGATGCATAAGCAAAAGCAGAAATTTGGATTGGCTGGGGAAGGGGGAGCATTGAGCCAGACTGCTTTTCCAAGTTTAGATTGCAATTTTTGGTGTCTGTAAGTAAAAGATTTAAGAATAGCATTGCTAACTGTATTTTTAAGACATTTCACTGTCAGGACTTGAAATTATTCCAAATTTGTTCAAGGCCCTCCTCTGAAGCTCTGCTGAATCTTACCAAGTGCCCAAATACCTGTATCTTTGTGTTTTTCTATCTTGCCACTTGTGTGCTCACTTTATGTCTTTCTCCTTTTCATTTTTCTTTCTTTTTAAAAGAAATTGCAATGTGCAGAAGAATTGTGAACATGGTATCACTGGGACACCTGAGTAGGGAACTGACCTTGCCATCCTGTAGCCAAAATTAAAGATTCTGTGATGGAAAACAAACCCCTAGAGGTCACTGTAATCATAAACATTCACAGAGAGATCTAGATTTGAGTAATGTCACAATTAAAATAAGCCATCTATTGAAAGGAGCTTATGGTCAGATTTCTGACCTGTCCTGAAGCAACCCCTCCAAAGCCAGGGCGAACGTCACTGGTGGTGGTTTGGCAGCACAACCCATCACTCTACATCAGGGCACAGCATCAAATTGTCAAAAATCACCAGAGCAGGGCTGGAGCTCTGAGGATTTGTCCTTGTGAGGGAAGGAGAGTGGTGTGGAGGGGGGGGAAGGCTGGCTGTGGGGAAGGAAAATGGAAAATAAGTGGAAAAGAAGCTCATCGCAGTGGCTTGGACAAGATGGCAAAGTTAGCTAAACATAATGGACCAGCAATCCAAATTAAATTAGTGAAGGCTTTATGTTAGTGGCAAATGCAGAGCAGACACTGCGTTTTGTCTCTGTATTGCAAACACAGACTCAAAAGAGGCCTTTCTCATGCACTAAATGGGAACAGATCACTTGGATGGCCACTCTGAAAAGGTAGAGCAAAAGCTCCTAAAACTCTTTAACAAGTGGTACAGCAACAGTAAAATAATAAATGTTAGAACCGGAAAAAATACATTTCATAGCATAAACTGAATTGTTCAGTATCTCACTTTAATTTGTAAACATTCCACACTACATATGGCTGGGAAGCAGGTTGTGATGCTGTGCTCTAATCTTGAGCATGTTGATGGAAACAAAATCCTGTTGATACCTATATTCAGTGATTGCATTAAAACCCAGATTAATTCACTTCCAACCAATTCACTGTGACCTGAAACAGAAGCAATTTTGCAAATATCCCAAGGGCTGTATTGAATTATGCAGTTCTGACTTTTGGCTTTTACCTGGTTCTCTAAGGTTTCACAACGTAGTTGTGCTTGTCCCCAGGGTAATGTGCCATAATTTGACAGCAAAGAGAACAAAGTATGTGACATGAAGGTGCTGGGATGTCACTGTTTTCATGTTTATGCTTTGCAGACCATGTAAAATTCATATGGACCGTTTTCCAGTATACTGAAGCATTCAAAGGGTGCGTCCCTTATTCACAAAATGTAAAGGTGATTTTATTTTCTGGTGATGACAAAGTGATGGAATACACAGACAGGTCTTGACTCAATTGGCTGAACAGAACTACCCCATGCCATTTCAGACAGCGGAGAATTTGTGGAGTCCTGTCAGATATGATACCCCAAGAAAGCAAGGATTTCTGGATTTGCATATGAATGCCATGTGAGAAGTCCTAGGGTATCCCAAATATTACTGGATGCATGTTATTGGGCATCTGAATCAGCCTTTCACTGTTCATACATTCCCTTAACACTGATGCTCACTGACAGCATATGAAATACTTAATTTCTCTCCCTTTTGTTGGTTTGGACTTATCTCATTACCTCATTACAGTAGTTCTTTGTGTTAACTTCATTAAGTTTTCAACGCGACTTCTGAAAACAATGAAAATTCCAAAACAAATTGTATAAGATCTTAGATAACAATGGCTTCAAAAGAGAGCATTAATCAAGACCTAGCCCCTGGTGCCTGAATAACATTCAAAAGGAAACAACAGTGTTTGTTTTGCCTTTTTTTTTTTTTTCTCGGTTCAGACTGTCCAAACTGAACTTAAGCCTGGGGCAAAATGACCTGAAAGAAAAAAAAAAAGTTTAAGCTTAGTTAAAAAAAAAAAAAAAAAAAAAAAAAAAAAAAAAAAAAAAANATATATGTAATACAATATTTCAGTCAAAAGGAACAGGAACAGGAAAGCCCACAACTGATCCCATCCCAGCTTTAAAATGCTGCAATGACACTGACTTGTGGAGGATTGAGAGCAGAACTGGTGAAGTGCATGACTCTGGAAAAGCCACTGAATTTACTTCAGAGATGTTTTTTAAATATAAAATTTTAAAATAACCTAATGTCCAATTTTGGAAATATGTTGTTGGCAATATACAAGAAGGGAGAAAGGAAACTTTTTGTTTAGAAAACTTCCTGTCCTCTTTTCCATTTTTTTGTGATTTAAATAAGTAATATTCTTGTTATGACATGACAGTTCTTTCAAAAACAATATCATTTCTATAAGAGAGGCTCAACATGTGAATCCAGGGAAAATCAGCTAGAAATAGGGCAATAAAACTGATTAGACCAAAATATTACTTAGTATGGGTAGAGGCCCCTTTCTATATACAGACATTTATGCAGGGAAACAATTATCATTTTAGATCCTCTGGCTGGGCTGCCTGGTGAAATGGAACGAAAGGCAGTGATTAAATCTTTAATTCTTCACTCAGAATTTGAGTTATCAAAGAGTCCAAAGAATCTTTTCTAATATCTGCCTGTAAACAGCTATTCTATGTTACTAGATCATAAAGTACAGGGTGCTTTATGAGAATCATTGTATAGAAAACAAATATACATAATAAAATTATAACAACATTATATATTTCAAAATAGACAGAATTTTTTCACTGGCACTTATAAATCATGTAGAGAGCTTAACCTCTATCAGAAACACACCTTTTTTTTTTTTTTTTCCTGAGATCTAGCATTGTCTTGACTGCCTTGTTTTTCTTAATTATTACCATATATAACAACTTTTCTTGATATGTGTAATTGCCCCATTCCATTAGGAAAAAACTTAGAGCAAAGCACACAAATAAAACAACCACAAAAACTGATTCCAATGATCTACAAACATCACCTTGCACATAGATCTACCAGGTAGAGATATATCAAGAAGTACTCTTGATACGTCAACAAAAGAAGCTATGTCTCAGGCAGCAGTCTGTATTCCTTTTATTTAGGTCCTAGTTTATCCCAGGTGATTTTCTCTTTGCATGAAGCCCATCTTCTTTGCAGGTTTCTGCTTCCAACAGAAGCCAGTCTAGAATCTAGACAGACAATTCCCTAAGTCTACTTTGATCATAATTTATCTCAAAATACCCTAATTAATTTAATTTCCTTTTTTCCCCTTAAAATAAAGAAAAAAATTTTGTCTTGTTCATCTTTAGCAACTTTATAGGGTTTTAAAAATAATTTTTAGCATTTATCAGGTACCAAAGGTAAATGTACATGATCATATTCAGATTTGATCTGATTGCACATATAGGAAGAATAAGCAGGCAAACAAAGTTCTCTGTCACATTTCTTCATGGGCAACTTGCAAACTAACAGCTGAGACCCATTCCAGCCACCTGCTTTCCCCTCTAGTGTCAGAATGCACTTTTTTTTTTTTTTTTTTTTTGGCTTAAAATTTTTTTTTTTTTTTTTTTTTTNNNNTTTTTGGTGGGGTTTTTTTTTTGTTTTGTTTCGTTTGGTTTTTTTCCCCCCCCATGGTTCCATGGCCACAGCTTTTCACATCCGTGATCCCTGCAGAAATCCCTTTCTCCTGCACGCATCTCCTCGGCCTTTCGCCTTTATCATTTCACAGAGAGCCTCGCCCTGGAGAGAAGGGAACTGACTGAAAACAGATGCATGAAAACCGAGTTAGCTGCTTGCCCCCACGAGGTCGGTGATGGCCACAGTGCCTGGGAGAGCTGATTCCCAGGCGGGACTTTGGGTGACGCTTCTCCCGCGCGCCTCCTTCCCACAGGCCCTGGAGCTGGTTCCAAGCTGAGGGAGTAACTGGGAGTGCTGCAGCCATCCCCCCTGCGCCAAGGAGAGCCCTCCATGGCTGGTACCAGGTTGTTTTGCTGGAAACGGGGAGAGGGGGTTTTGTTGATTCACACACAGCATGATCCGGCCCAGCATGTGACAGTGGCAAAGTGCCAGGAGGGTTTCAGGGCCACCGGCTGCTCCTGCCACTTCTCCTGAGCCTGTGACCTCAGCTGTGACAGGGAGACAGCTGAGTGACTTCTGCTCTCTTTATCTGTGCCTTTTCTTCTGCCTTCATCCCAGCTTGCTCTTAGTTAAATAATGTAAAAACGGTGGAGCATTCACCATGGAGAGTCTGCATTCATTGTGGTTTTCCTGTAATTTTTGTAGCACTGATCTCTAGCATCAGTATTACATTATCCAGATTGGGTGGGCTGATATTTTTTTTCATATTTGTCTGTATCTGCACCATGGAAGACTGGCAAATCTGACAAGAACGGCATCAGTGATCCAAGGCACTTTTCTCCCTCATCTCAGCACTGGTGGTTCTGCTTAGATAGAAACAGCAGAATTTCAGGAGTTCCCTCCTGGGGATTTGTCATGTCCCTTTACTGCAGCCACAGACACTGGTGCAAGGAATAAAAAAAAACCAAAAACCAAAAAACAAAAAACAACCCAAACAAACAAAACTAAAAAAAAAAAAAAACCCAAAAAAGAAAAAAAAAAAAAAGAAGAAATCAAGACAGAAGAATTTGCAGATTACTCTCAAACAGAGATGTGTTTGCATTGTCAGTTTGCATAAACCTCTTTCCACTTCTTTTGAAAGGAAAGATGGAGCTCTCCCTTGAGCACAAGTGAAACAATTGGTTCAAATAACATTTATTTAGCAGTAGAACTATAGAGGCCCTGATGCTGCAAAACTATGAGGCAGCACAAAATTTGTGAGGTAGTATATTCCATTAGACCAGCTAGTTAGTACATTTAGAAAAAGTCAACAAACTTGTGAGGACACAAGGATTTCTCCAGATTTAAAGCTGCAGTCTTGAGTTCTTTCCTGTGTCCATGAACTGCCCTTTAGCCACACTGAAAAAGGCCTTGAATTCTTGAATATTTGTATGTCCCCTATCTATTCTGTTTCACTTTCCTTCAATGACTGGTTATGTTGGGCTATATAGGTTTCCTACCTGAAACAATGACTTTATTTTGTTATTTAGTCAAAATAAAGCCCGTAAGCACTATTATACCTACTAGAAGATGCTTAATCCAGGTGTTTGGGTTAGGCTTTTTGTTCTTCGCTTTATTGGGAAGGATTTGTTGTTTGGTTGGTTTTCATGGGTTTGAGGGGGTTCCTTTTCCTTTTCCTTTTCCTTTTCCTTTTCCTTTTCCTTTTCCTTTTCCTTCTCTTTTCCTTTCCTTTTTTTTTTTTTT
>VWZN01002199.1:13081-23488 GCA_013396955.1 Regulus satrapa
CATGAAAGAACTGTAGAGATTTTGATGTAATTTAGATGTCTGGCTATCTTCCCACTTACTTTGTTGAAGAAAGCATGGACAGACAGGTGCAGTGCTTCTGAGGTAAATGAGGTTGTAACTGAAGTAGGTAAAGTTGAACCACAACAATGTGGTTCTTGGCCTGTGGTAACCATAATAGATAATAAGGTTAAAGCTGATAGAATCATGTATATTTACCTTTGGTGCCTGATCAATGCCAAGAATGATTATTTTTAAAACCCTATAAGATTGCTACAGATAGACAGGGCAAAAAATTTTTTACAAATTCTGTGGAAAAANAGATTTTCAGAAAAAAATATTATCTAAGTAGACTTAGGGAATTATCTATCTAATTCTCAATATCTCAGCATGAAAATAGATTATTTAAATAGATGTTTAAATACAATTTAAACAATTGGAAATTGCATGGGGGATTTTTAAAATAAAACAGGTGTCTAACTAAAGAGGTCTCAACATAAGCTTGTTTTAGTAGAGAAACAGGTTAAAAAGAATCACAGCACGACTTGCATAAGCAGTGTCAGTTTTGATCTTATATTTGAGGATGGTAATTTAAAAATATGGACTCAGAAATCCTATATCCCAAGTCCTGGACTCACTGTAGGGTTCAGGAACAGCTTAAATGGAGCCGTGAAGTGCAAGTACTAAAAGAGAGTGGTCATATTACCAATATTATAAATCACCAGTTCCCATCTGGTAATCAGGATTTATTTTGAGCTGGCAAATATCTAGCCCTGATTAGCTGAACCAATTTTGAGACTTAGGTCATGGTGGGAAAGGATTAAATGTGTTTTCCTGCCTGACAAAGACTGATGGTGCCCCACCCAATCCAAATTCAAGAGAGAGATAAGCAAAGAGGTGAGAAGAAAAAAGTGGGAATGATTTGAGCAAGCCTGAGGCAAAGAGGCCTGGGGGTATTTTGGTCTGGTAAATATTAATTGGTTTTTGAACAAAGAGGAGCCCTAGGAAAGGGGATGGTTGAGAGTCACTGCCGGTGTGACTTAGGAAGACATGTCCCCATTTTCCACTTATTTTAGTGGCATTTAAACAGATGTTTAAATGTTTTCTTTAATATTGGCAATTTTGTAACACAGGGGCTTTGGTTGCTTTACCTTAGGAGCATTTGGGGAAGAAGGTAGCAATTTCATTTTTGACAGAAAACATTTGCCTCAGGGGAAAAAAAAAGCAAAAAAAAAGCAGACTTCCTCCTGACCTTGAATAAAGGGCTTAAATAGCTTTGTCATGAACACTTGCTCCAGGAAGACAAGTTTTAAATGCCTGTTTTATTTTAAAAATCCCCCATGCAATTCACAATTGTTTAATGATCTATTTTCGTGCAGAGATATTGAGATTTAGATAGACAATTCCCTAAGTCTATTTAGGTAATATTTTTTTTCTGAAAATCTTCTACTTTATTTTTTAAGGCTGTCTTGGCATTTAGAAATCCAACTTCTTCAAAACCTGANAGAAATACAACTTCTTCAAAACCTGAGCTCTGAACACCTTATCCCTAGGGGGAGAGTTTATGGAGCAAAGAGGAGTCTGGGGTGAGTAGGTGGCATGGGGACAGCTTTTGCATCAACAGGCAAAAATTCTTTTATCAAGAAGAACATTTTCCTGCTGAATTCCACGTTTAGTTAGTTGGTCAGAAACCACAAAGGCATGGAATGTTTTGGATGGAAAGGGAGCTGAAATCCCAACTTGTCCAACACCTTCCAGCAGACCAAGCTTCTCCAAGCCCTGGCCTTGAGCCAGGCAAGGCTTAAAATAAAACCTGAACGTGGTAAAGGAATAATTCTTGCTGCTGTCTAAATGAAGGGTTGACAAGTACTCAGAAAATTCCTGTCACCTGGACCTCCATAGAGAACTTGTGGGTACTGCAGATCCTTGAGATACCCTGCTCAGGACCAGCCTTGAGGAAAAATAACAGTCTTATCAAGCAAAAATATTTAAGGGTAAAAGTTCTCAAAGCAGGAGAAATTAATGACTGTTTGTCCAAGCACTCCTGGGAACTGCTTTTTATAAGTGAATGAAAAAAATCAGATGGCAGCAGATGACAGTAAATAAACACAAATGCTCTCCAAACAGCTAGGGAATTATATTTTTTCTTATGATGATTGAAAGTGTCCAAACAGCACTATAGATGATACTAAACTTATGCCATTAGAAAGGGTAATAACATTATTTTTATTGTTATTGTTGCTGTTACTATAGCTATTATTACTATAATTATTATTCAAAGTTTCAAGTTACTACATTGTATTTTTTCATTAAATATTTCTCTACAGTTTTCTCTGTAGAAAATCTCTACAGAGAAACAAATCTCTGAAAGAAAGTCTTTACGGGAGAACAACACCAGGAAAGGATCTGCACTGGTCAAAACAGCTAAAATAAATTTGGATATCACAGGCAAATTCTCAAATTGATTGCATGAGATTTCAAGAAAAGTGCAGTTATGTAAGAAGATTATGATTGTATTTTTTTTTTTTTTACCTTCTGAGTTGTTGAGGATGAAGGAGTAACAAATCACTGATTTGTTACTGAGATCATTAAATAACGTGTGGCTTCTTTTAGAAAGCAAGAGAAAGTTGAAAAAAAGAACCAATCATTCGTAGCCAAAATTAAACTTTAAAAATTTAAGGGAAAGCTTTTTCTTTGTATGAAAAATATTCTGTGTTGTGGTAGCTATTAACCAGTGATTTCTGGTTCTTATTTCTTTTGTATTTGAATAAAAAAATGACTTTGTTGTGAAGAGTTATATCCTAAGGTCTTTATTCATTATTGCCCAGAAATAAATATTCATTGGAGCGTTGATATGTTGAAAGGTAAAAAAAATTGATGGAAGAAGAAGCAGAGCGACCTGAAAAAAACCACCCCCAAAGTACTTAACAATTTATTTTCCACTTTTTCAAGCACTGTCCATGCTTGATTTGTTTGCATTGGCACGCCCTGCTGGGCTCCCACCTCCACCAACCCATGCCCCTGAATTTCTGACATTTTATCCCCTCCAAACTCATGACATTTGGCTCGGCAAGGGCTGCAGCCGACACTTGGCTGGGCTATCACACCACTCAGCACAACTTCTGTATACCTGAAAACCCCTTTATCTGAGAAAGGAAGGGCTGATAAGATTACATGTCCTTCACAGAGGTCTGGAAAAGGTGGGTTTTTTTCTGACCTTTCTGAGCCCTGCTCCAGGACTTGGCCCTTTTGGGGTTTTCAGACAGTGAACCTTTCTCCTTTGGCACGTAGGATGTGCAAGTTCCAGACAATAACTGAACAAAAGAATGCAATTCTCTGGCAAGTTACACGGTGAACCATCAATTTCAGAGTTCACAGGAGAGGTCGGAGGACATCATCACCAGCACACGATGACATCGGAGACAAATTGGATTTTTTTGGTTTTTTTTTTTTTGGCCCCCTAAATCACAGCAGCAGCAGTGCATGGGGTGTGGCTGTGTGTTGTAGTGGAGTTATCTCAAGAGATTTTTTTTGTTGTTGTTGTTGCTGTTGTTTGAAAAAAGCAACGGCTGCAAGAGGAAAGGAGCACCTTGTCTTGGGGCAAAAATGTGTAAATGATGCTTTTCCAGGTGTCTGGAGCATTGTGTGGCACAGCTGCTCTTGCCACAGAGATGGGCTGTCCCTTCCCTGGACTACTCCCCCATAGATCTGCACCTTAAAAGCAGTGGAAACTATTTCTGGACAGGATTCTACAGGAATGGTGATTTTTCACATCAGTTGAACTGTTTTATTGTGGGAATGTGGTGGCAGGAGATCCTCTCAAGGGCTAGTTCTTATCCTAAGTTTGCCATCCACTCCATGGGTTGTATGCGTGTTTTATATAAACATGCAGAGGTAAATGTACCTAAACACACAAGTATGTGTATACATAAACATATATTCACTGAAAATGGGAACAGGCTGCCCAGGGGAGTGCTTGAGTCACCATTCCTGGGAGAGTTCTAAAAATGTGCAGATCTGGCACTTGGGGATGTGGATTAGTGGTGGATGTGGCAGTGCTGGATTAGTGGCTGGATTCAATGAATCCAGAGATCTTTTCCAGCCTAAACCATTGCAGGATTCTCTGGAAAGCACACAGTCACACAAGTGTACAATTAGTATATTGTATTTTTTTTATTTAAATGACATTGATTATGTACATTTTAAAATTACACACAGACATATATGCAAGGCCTAATCCAATTGTCTTTATTTAAATAAAATCCTTATTTATTCTAAGCAGAAAATGAACTTTTTCTGCAGTGAAGTTAAAGAATTTTTGAGTTTCATGGATAACTAATATTTACTAAGTGTGAATGGGAAGAGCAAGATACAACAATTAGAGCATGTAATATTCATAGTGCTTTTGAACCAGGACGTGCAGCAAATGCAGGACCACCAATGCCAAGTGGCAGGATGTGTTTTTGAATGTTCTCCATTTCAGAAATTCTTACATAGGAAAAAGACTGGTATTTGCCAAAAGTTTTCAGTGCTCTCACCTCCTTGTACCTCTTTGTCAGGAGCTGAACCCTCTCATGTCCACAGCTTCTCTTAACCCCCAGAAACTTCTTTTAGAGAGTGGTGTAACCAATTGAAAATTTTCCTGTTCCAGGCTCCTACAGGCTGACTGTGTTGTTCACTTTATTCTTTAAAAATAATGCATAATTCATAACAACGCTTTCAAATCTGCTTTAATCTGCATTTATAAGATGAAGTATGTGCAGCTGTGAGCAGTCTTTCATTTAGCTTCAAAATAATCTGGCATTAAGCAATAGTTTGTAGGGGTTTATTAACAGAAGTTACAGATGATTTTGATCAATTTGTTTGTCTGTTTATTACACGGTATTTTTTTACTTCTGTAGTGTGTTATTTTGTTCTTTCTTTCTTCTGCGCCAGGTGCAGAATAAATCAAATAGCACATGCTATAAATAATTTTTTTTAAATATAAAAAAAATTTAAAATCTGCTTGTCTTACTTCACTGTTGCCTTCTTTCCAAGTCTGCACAGCCTTATTCAAACAAGTTTGGTCTGGTTAAAGTCTTCCACTGTGAGCTTTGCAGCATGTAGTGCTTCTTCATGTCATGCTAGTGATGTGTGAGAGAAATTCACGGCTGAACACGCTTGGTGTAACTTTACACCAGAATTCACAGGCCTTTTGTTTGTTGTGGTATTGAACAGCAGTGGGAAGACAACTAAACCAACATCCCAATAATTTATTCCTTGGCTCGGAAGAAATGACAAAGCATCTGAGCTCTGGGGAGAATTAGGATGGATTTTTATTTTTAAAGAGACGTTAATGGATGAGGAAGACTGCTAGTGATCAGTATGTTATGGTACAATCAAAGATTTTCATCAGGAGAGAGGAAATCCTTAGAAGACTAAAATCAGTTGCTAAGATGATTCTCTGCCCTACTGAGCATTACATTATTTGATGACTAATTACAATATTCTTTCCCCAGATCTAAGTGCATCTGATAAGTGATGGGGTATAAGGCTTTATCCATGGATATCCATGAAAATCATTTTAACTATTCCTGATGTTCAAAAGACAGAAAATGTATTCTGGGCCAATACCTTATGTTCTCTCTCTTAAACCCTTGCTGAAACTGAACCTCCTGTGCTATGTATGTTTCTAGTAAAAATAACACTGTAAGATCTTCCCAGCCAAAAAACCATAGAATAACACCCTTGTCTTCAGCACTGCAGCTTCATCTCTGTTGAGTCTTTGAAAAGTGACATTCTCATTTAATTGGACTGATATTTGTGCATAATGTGTGCTTTTTACCAGCAGTGTTCTTTCTTATTATGACTGGATTAAAATCTTATACAAATTTTCCATGGTTTCTCAGTGGAAAAAGGATTTCTAATTTTTTTTTTTTTTTTTTTTTTTTTTTTTTTTTTAATCCTGCTGCTCAAGAAAACTTTCCAGTACCAAACTGCAGAAGTTCATGGAGGAAAACTCTTGGCAAGTGCCTGAGTTTTACCTTCAATTCCCATCTTGATCTTCCTGTTAGCTGGGCTTCCCAACCTGACTTGACTCCTTGGGGCACATCACAGCCTTGAGACCACCAGAACCTTTATCCCAATAAGAAAGACCAAAATGAAGATTCACAGATGAAACACAAGTTGTCTTTGGGGAAAAAAAAGTGGGAAAGCTCAACCTCTGAGCTAAAAATGCTACTTAGAACACTGAAAAGGATTGTTTTGGAGTTTTCCAGCCCAAACGGAAGATTATCACTGCAGAAAAATAGGGAAGAAGAGAGGCACACCCTGTCCTGCTCCCACCTAATCATCTACAGATAATATTATCGGATTTTATTTCCAGTAGCACTGCTAAACAAAGGCAGTTTGGGGAGAGTGAGTGACAATTTTCTCCATTTTGGTCCATCACCAGCAGAGCAGTCTCATAAATCCCATGCATTCTGCAGCCATCAGTGTAAATGTTAGTCCCATACCTTTGAGAAAACATGCCAATCCCTGTTCCATGGCTTAGACTGCTTAAGAAAGGCTTTCTTTAACTCTCCTCTCAAGGGTCAAACAGGGGCAGATGAAGGGCACTGGAGAGGCAACAAACAAACTTTCCATTCATAAACCAAACCTTTGTGAGATGGGCTAAAGAGAAATAATGCAGACAGTAATCCCAAGCCTGGTTTTTTTCTTGAGACTTTTCAAGGCAGAACACCACTAGTGAATGCCAACAAGACATATCCTGTGCTTCTGTGACCTAGGACTTAATCATGACATCACAGTAATGTTAAATCTTTAATCTGTGTACACAGACGTGCCTGGCTGGAAGACCCACATGTGGTTTCTGCATTTCTCACACCTCATATTGGGGAGGAGACAGAAGCATTTCAATTTACACTCCTTAAATCTCCCACTTTGGGGACTTTCACAGGGCCTAGGGAGTCATTTGAGTTCTGAGTTGGAAATAACTATTGTTTGGCCACTCTGTGGTTGAGTAAAGGGAATTTTCTCTCCTTTCCTCTGGCACAGGTCAGCCCCTCAGTTGAGCATGGTCTTGCCCCACAGCACTCAGGCATGACACAGCCTGCAGTGAGCTCCAAGCAGGCAGCAGTTCTGGGAGGTCTGGCTGCTTCAGATTTCTCATTCCTGATTAGTTTTGCTCTGCTCTGCTTTTCCCATCAGATGGATTTGCAATTCACGTCAGCTGACTCAAGCAAACTTCACAGTTGTGCTCCCCACACTCACACACACACACCTGAGAAGATGGAGCGAAACAAAGTGGGGGAAGCTCAGTTGCTAGTGCAGATCTAGATTTTTATCTAGACATTTGTGTTTGGAATATTATTGCCTTCTTCAGCATTTTAGAGTTTCATCATTTCTTCCTCCTGATGAGCGTGATATGGTCAATTTCCAAGGTACAGAGCAGTGATTCCATCAGAATGTACCACAGCATGACAAGGGATGAAAGCAAGGCTTACATTTCTCGAGTGGTTTTGGTTTTTTTCTTCGCATTTTCTCCTATAAAATTTTCTCCCATTCCATGGTCTGTGTGCAACTGATTTTTATCTGATTTTCCAGCCTTTGGTTCATGAGCAATAGTGAGTAAAGCACTGAATTTCTTTTCTGCTCTGTCTGGACTACAGACAGTGATAATGATCTCTTCTTGTGAAGATATCTTTTGCAGGGCAGCTGCTCTCCCTCACTGTGAAATCTGCCATGCATTCCTCCACAGCTGCATCCACTGGATGATTAATATCCTTTGGTGTCTGGCCACAGAACCTACACCTTGGACATATATCCCTCTCACTACCTTCTTCCTCTTTCACTCTTTGGACAGTACCAGCAAAAATGTTTCACAAACTCTTGCATTGTTTACCTTATGTTCCTCCTTTTCCTTTCCTTGCTTTTAAAATAAAAATACTGTCCATGTGCTTCTTTCCTCAGTTCCTTCCTTCTACCACGTCTCTGCTGGATTTGGGACTGGGAATTTGGATTGGAGCTTTCTGCCATTCCCAGTCAGACTCTTACATACATAAAATGATATTTTTTATGTGTTTGCCATTGCGTGTCTTCGTTTCACACCATGCTTGATGGCTGTCAGCCCAGACAGTTTTCCTTTTTGGTGACTTTCCTTTCAACAGGATGAATATGGAGTGGGAGCCTGGTACAGCCACTATCCTACAGCCTCTGAGGGATTAAAACCTGTCCATTAACACTTTGCATTCAGTGTTTTCGCTAAAGCCCCCATTCCCTGCAACTAAATGCCAAATGAAAATATGAACTTTCATCTGCTGCATGTTCACAGCTAGGAAAGAGAAGCTTGGAACATGAAGGTTATTGTAGGACTGTATGTATAAGACTATGATTTTTTTGTTAAAAGTTTGTGTTTGAGAGCTTTGTTTCTGAAGGTATCTGACAATCCCTTTGTCCTTGACCGGAGTTTCTGGAGGTCACTTGGCAACCCAAGCACAGCAAATGCTTGTCTGTGACTGTTCCTGACATGGTGCCTGAGGACCTCAAAGAAAAAAAAAAAAAATCGAGGTATGTAAATAAATCATAGGAGCCAAAGGTTTAGATTTAAAAAACCATTGTACACTATAATAAAGCCTTTCTCTTATGAGTGGTGGGGCCCTTTCACACTTTATCCTCCTGAACCCCTGCTTAAAGGAGTAACTGGGCTTCAGAAACATATAATGTACTTTTTTCCCCTTCCCTTCTCTTGTTCTTTATTAACAAAAATATTTATATAAAAAGGGGTCCTTATTTCCTAACAGTTCATCCGCCTCTCCTGTTTATTCTCTACCTGGTGTCACAGTCCTCTGAGCTTTGGCAGTGTAATAATTTCCATAGCAGTCCTGCTGGGATGTCACAAGCTGAGGATTAAGATTTCAGGTTCTTAATAAGTAAAAAAAGAAAGATGAATACTTAAACAAAGGCTCTGACTTCAAGTAAATATCCTCAGTAATGTACAATAAGGAAAGAAAAACAGGGGAAATGTCTAATCCCTACACAGAACTGTGCAAGAACAGTTTAGCTTTTTCAAACTTTTCCACAAACTCCCAGATGGGCTTCAGGAATGCCATTGCCTTTTGTCTTCATCCTCTGTTAGAAGGCTGCCTTTGTATTTTTTTTGGGCAGAAGAAAGCATTTGGCAAAGTTTCGGATTGGATTGAGTGCAATTTTAATGACCTTTTTCTTTTTTGCACAGCTCAATGGCAGGATCCCACCTCAAATAAAGGTCTCGATTCCCAAAATAAATAGAGAGAATTCCTGTCAGATGGAGGCAGAGCAAGGTGGGTATGAGGTGGGTATGGGGAGAACCAGGCTGCTGCTGGTCACATTGAGGGCTTGGGGCTGTGAAAAAAAAAAAAAAGAAACAAAACAAAACAAAACAAAAAATCGGATGTGGTTCTGAGGAGGGCCTCAGTAATTTTTTAGGCTTATTGTCACCTGCATGGTGAATCACACCAAAACAAGTAGGTAGGTTAGACAAATTGGGTGGGTTAGCCAAGCATACAAATAACTGAGGTTGTAAAATTTTAATTACAAGCACCGTGAAGCCTACAAAGCAATTAGAGTTTGAAACCATGAACACAAACCTCCAGGTGTAGCTCACCTACCTCAGAATCAAGTTAAAATAATCACTGGAAGCCAGATCGTGCCATCGGGATTCCCATGAGGAAGATGTTTGTTCTCAAAGTAAATCTCTTTGAAACCCATGCTGACTAACATGGGTAAGACATGCCTAACAGAACAGCGAAATCTGCTGTAAAATAGCTACATGGCCATGTGGCAAACAAGAATCCTCTGCAAAATTATGCTTCCACGTCTTAGTTGTCTAACAGAGCTACTAAAATAAGGCTTTAAGTGATGTATGTTTTTACTGTTGCCAGAAAAATATTTCAGTGATAGCTGTCCAAGTAACAACATTCCAAGTCCTTGCAGGATGGAACAATTGCAGTCCTTGACAAACCTTTTATTTTTTCTGAGACGAAATCATTCTGATATAAACCCCCAAATTTTGAGATCTTTAAAAAATTTATGTCCTGTTTTCCATGGAACTTATTCCACTGAAATTTTGCAGACACTGCAGGCAGAAAATTTTATGTTTTTGTTAAAAGAAGCAGCACAGTTCAAAAAAGACTGGTATTTTGAACATTATGTTTTGTTTTCCAACAATGACAATGTCTTAGGTTAAACACTTCTCTCCAAAGTGCTGGATTGCTTGCCCACCTGTATCTGAGGAAATCCTAAATTCCTGAAAATAAAGCCCAGAGAGAAAAGGTGGCCCTTGAGCACACTGGATAAATAGTCTGCTACCATCCAGTTCCAGCAGGTTTTCAGGACTGCATTTGCATTTCATGGGTGTGTTACATGGACCAATTAGTAATACTCTGATGAGGT
>VWZN01002199.1:57458-71714 GCA_013396955.1 Regulus satrapa
TTCTGGGACTTCTCTCAACCACTTTTACATTTTAGTTAAATGTCTTCCATAAAAATCTAGGTGGCTTCTCAAATGGAAAGATAGGCACTTCCCATCTATCTTACATTTTTATCTTCAAGTGGCTGAATCATCCACTGGAGATGCTTCTCTCACTCCGTTAGTGCACTGTGAGGATAGGCAAATAATTTTAAAATAATGTTTCAATTTAGATGGTTAAAATTCAATAAATCTGTCAGTTAGTGAATAGATTAAAAAAAACCAAAAAAACCAAAAAAAACCAAAAACACAAAAAAACCCAACCAAAACCATTATGAACAAACACTCCTTATTAAAGGTATTTATCATTAGCTGCATTCATGTCCAGAACATATTCAGAGAACATATTCAGATCATTTTCTTTTTTATTTTTCTGGTCAATATGAGGATCATTCTACTTAAGCAGGCAAAAGTTAGGAAGGGGAATGTAGTAATTTTTAACTCAAAGCCCTGTTTACTGGAAGTGCTACATTTCAGATGCATGAGATTAATTTTCCTATGTTGGGTTCTGATGCTATGTTCCCATGTTCCTATGTTTCTACCTCAGTATGCTGTGTTGAATGACGCTGAATTCTGCTACTCTGCTAAAATGTACAGGAGCCTTGACTGTCACAGGAATAACAGTTCCTAGATATGTTTACTTGGCTCTTCGTGATCAGGGGATTCTTCTGAAATCCCTGGTATGAATGATAATTCAAGGTGACCCCAAAGGACATCAGCACACCTAGGAACAAAGCCTACTTATTCTCCATCTGCTGTTTAAAATATGAGGGTTATTTTTCTGCTTTCTAGGATGAGCTTTCTCCCACAAAATTGGGGAATTATAATCAGAGAACACCAACGTCTTTTGCAGCAAGTATTCAAGGGAGCACTGGGGGCATGGATGAAATTCCCAGAGGAATTCACACATCCGTGTAATACTTGGTTAATTCCCATACTTCACACATTTTCTCTTCTATTTTTTTTCTTTCTTCCCTCCTTCAAATCATTACCTGAAGGCATTACTTTCTTACCAATAACAAAAAAAAAGGCAAACATTATTTGATCATGACCTTGACTCACGACCTTGTCCAGCCATCAAAACGAAATCCTTGGGCCACATAAGTAAAACTGTAGGCTCAGGGAAACTTCCATGGCTTGATCCCTGCATGGAGACAAGCACTATGGCACTGAGGAAATGCCTGTCTTTCCCAGTTCTGCTTGCTTGTGTTATTTGGAGCTGTCTGCCATCTTGGTACAAAGTGACTTCATCCCAGAAACTTGCAACTCCTTACAGCCAAGTGTCAAAGAATGCAAACAGTAAGGCAGAGAGTGTGGAAGTTTAATATTTGCTTAGTGTTTTAAAGCAGAGCATGTATTCCAACATACATAGGGGTTTAGATGCTGTGGAAAAAGCAGAGCTCTCATCTGAGGAGCAGGGCATTAGCTATTCCTATCCTGTAGCTTTCCCTCTTCTGCTTTTCAGCTTTAATGAGATTTCACAAGCAATTCTGTTTCCACATCAATTTACACATTGCCATATCCTTGTCAGAGTAATTTTTTTTTTTTTTCCCTCATCTGGAACATTACGGAGAGGAGAAATAATTGGAGGATGTGTGTAGTTTCAAACACTTGCAGATTTGTATAGTTTGATAGATTCTTGTTTAAGTTTCCCACGACTTTCAGATTTGGGAAACAGGCCCAAATCAATAAGTTAAGTGTATGCACTGTGTAAATACCATCCACATCCCAAAGAGAAGCATTAAATGGGAGACAACTGGACAATAGGTGGTTTTTTGGTTGATATTTTGAAGATCAATGCAGCCTGTAAAAAGGATAATGTGTGTGGCACTCTCATGGCCTGTATTTCAGAAACTAGAATACTAACGTTTAGTAGGGTTTTAGTTGTAGTTAATGTGTTTAAGGACGGGTTTAGTCTTTTATTTGTCAAGATCCTGGCAACAGATATTCAGACACTACTTTCTAAATCCTTTTGTGTTCCAGGTTGCACTTCAGAATAACCCAAGCCCAAAGCACCATCTCAGGCACTGGCATTTTGATATTTCTCTTGGAGCTAAGGCTCCTAAACACAACTTTGGAAAGCTGTTTCTCAAAGGAATGGTCTTTCAGAAGATAAAGTGAGCACAGGCTTGAAAGAAAAGCTTAGGAGAGGAGCTTATGACTAATCTGATTCAGCCAGCTGATAGGCATGTCTCTTTCTCAAGATAATCAGCCTTCAATCCTTTCCTGGTGGTAGTAATCATTCAAGAAGCTTAGTTTGGACCTGCTAAACCCCTGTACTTGTCATTCACTCACACTGGCTTCCTCTTGTGTATTCCTTAAATTCCAAGTGTTTTCTGCACCAGTCCTCTGCTGTCTCTCACTATTATGGATCTGCCTCCCCTGATGACTGTTAAGTAATAGTTATCAGGCATGCTGTAAGAGAGCCAACGATAAGGAAAGGCTGCCTGGGGCTCCTGTTGCGAATATTTCAGCTGTGGCACCCACAACAGTCTACCTAACATGTGGCTAGACTGAAAACTCCCAGGCAGTCCCAATCATAACCTTGGTAACAAGGTTTTCCTGAGAGCCAGCTGCACAGTCAGCAACATCCAGCCCAGCCGACATCCAGGCTAAACCCTCGTGTCATCTGCCTTTGACCCCACAGAGCTCTTTTCTTTTGGCCTCTCCGTATGTTTTCAGGGGTCCAGCCTTTGTGAATTCTTTGAGAGATGGTTTGTAACACCTGGAAGGTTGGTTTAATGAATACTGCCTTTTCAGACTAACTAAACAATCCACTTTGAGGGCCTCAGGACATTTGAAGTTGGGTTTTCCATAATGTTCTAGTCCTGGGGAGGCAGACTATAGCTTCTAAATATGAAAAGATAGAAAGAAGAATGGTAGGCAAGAGACATCTAAGTAATTTGGAGGTTTTGTGCTGGACCAAGATGGGAAAAACCCCATGAAATTGCTATAATAACTTGCATGTCAGTCTCTCTTCCTCTATTTAGTAACTTTTTGCTCCAGTAATGACTAAAAAGTAAGCAGGAAGAGGTCCTTGATTATCATTGCATAAAATAAAATATTGTTGCTTTTTTTAGTGCTTTATATCTGAAGTATATTTGGAGCCTCTCTGAGGTACATGATGTCCTGCTTGCAGCCAGACAGTCAGTAAGAAGATCAAGCGTTCTGTGCTATGCAAAACTGGCATTCTGAGAACATTGCACCTCCTAAACATTAGCCTGAAAGCAATTTAGCAGAGTAGAACCCTGCATATCATCAAATAAGAAAGATCTTACTTGTTAATGTGGAAGTAAAGTGATAGGAAGATTAGGACAAGCTCTAAATGAGCAGAACCATTCTGTTTAATAGAGATCAGCTTAATCCGAGTAAACATCAAGTTTAGAAGTGCTCTGCAGCACCTTGTGAGATGTGATGCCTCAGATCCACCTTGTTCACATTCACACTTGAATGATCATCCTGGGAAGGGTCCCTTGCAGCAGGATTGAAAAACTTTCCCTGCTGCTTGGGAAAATTTTCAGAATATTTACTTCTACCTCTGCTTCACCTGTCATTTTGTAGGGCTGATGGAGGCATTGGGGTGGCCCTGCCCGTGTGCACGGGGTGAGAATGGACACGTGGTGCTTGCAAAGCAGAGAGAGTGGCACCAGCACAGAAAGGCTGCTCCTGGCACAAGTCTGCCAGGGAATCACCTCACTGAGGGGGCACAGCTCTGAGAACGTGTTATTGTCATTATTGCTGTCAGAATATGAGTGCTGTTTCCAACTCCCTGGCTACTGGGTATCTCCAGAATAGTTTTGTACCCTCAATATTGCTACACACATAACTCTGCGAGCTCTCAGCCTGAGGAACATTCTTTTGTCTCCCTCTGTAAATATTTAATTACTGGCTACAAGCATAACATCCAGTTGACAAAAGCATGCACACATCCTGGTGTCTGCATTTCCATTACCTTACAGTCACACAATATTTGTGTGTATTGTGCTGTGTTAGAAGTAATTTAAACATTATGTATCACATAAAAATCACCGTGCATCATACTGGGTACTTTCAAAAAGATACGCAAACGTCCACAGAATCATGAACTGATAATGTTTGGTAATTAAAATGCAATTCAGTACCGTAAATGTATTGATAGACACAAGAAAAATACTTTTAAAAAAACCTCTTAAAATTCAGAGATCCATTTTATAGAAATTTGACTTAGAGAAAAGATATTCCAGCATTTTGAAATATAACTGGGCATGAAAACACTTACACTGCATTGTAATCTAAGCTCTGCTGAAGTATAAAATATTTTATGAACATATGTCAAGTAAATTTTTCATATCTGGATCACAGCAATACAAGAAATCTAACCCAAGATTCAAAACACAGCAGAATGCATATAAAATCTCAGCAATTCTGCCTTAGAGATATTTGTAAAGAAGTGGTTCGGTTGGATATGTGATAGCTTGTTCCATTTTTAACATTTTCAGTAGAAAACAAGTAAACTCAATACTCAAAGGTGAAAAGAAATGTGAGTGCACTTATAATTTCATGGCAGTGTGGAAAAGATGGCACCATCTTTGGCTTTGTTGTTATTAAAATCACTGTTTCTGCAGAGAACCACTTAGCCTCCTGTGCAACAAACTCCTTCAGTAAATGCCAGCGTTTCAGCACCAACAAATTCTATTCCTGATCAATAAAGCATCTAGTCAATTTTGACAGAGTTTAAATTTGTATAAAAATTTTAAGTACGTGGCTCAAACTGGCTGTTCTTCTGACAAAGACTTTTGTGTCACATGAATGTAAACACCGTAAATTAAACTGAAGCTGACATCTTTCATTTTTAATTTTAACCTTATTCATGCAGCACTTAGTCTGAGTTTATTCTACTGAAATAAAGTTTTGCTATCATGAGGGTTAGATTTAAATCTTAACTTTAAGAAAATCCCAAACAACAGCATATTTCAATCCACTTCACGGGGAATGGTAGTTTTGTCTAATGCAGATTTCTACCTCTTAACAATACAGAGGATCCTGTTTAAATCTAAATTCCACTAAAACTTAGTAAGCAGCACGCTGCAAATAAAGGAAAATGTTGTCTTCCTCAAAGTGCAAGTAGTCAAAGTACTTCATAGTTCTAATAATAGGTTTCTGGCATTAACAACCTAGAACACAAATGACATCCGCTGAATATTTGTTAATTGTGTTTTTGAATTGCTTATGGCTACACCAGAGGATATATTCCAGGCTCTGATTTCTATTAATAGATGCCTGCTTTGGAAAGCATAGAGCTGCCTCTGTCCTATCCAACCTCTCCATGGCTAACCCCATCTTTTAGACCACCTACTCTCAATGAAATACAGTAAGCTGCTGCTCTCCCATACTACACAGGGAATATCCACGTGGATGCACAACGTGCCATTCCGTAGGTTCCGTGGAGCCATTTGTGAGCCCTTAAGAAATGCAGAAGTTTAATTAATCTGAGCCAGCAGTTGTATTTAATGCTTTCACAGACTCTGCAATTCTGTGTTCTGTAATCCTTCAGGAATAGGTGAGGTTCAGTTCAAAGGGATGTTTATCACAGTTATCTAAATGTATTGAGATTAGACTCAGCTGTAAATAGAATAAAGTGAACTTTCTTACTAGGCATCTATTAATTTCTCTTTTGATCATTCGGAAACAATTCAAGTGCAATCAGAGCCCAAGCCAAAACCTGGAACTGTGGAGCTATGAAGTCCATACAGTGTTTTGAAAACAGCTGTTGAATTTCAGAAAGTTCTGACAAAACTCATGTCTGCATTTTAGGTCTTCAGCTTTGTTGAACTGACTGAATCTAAAGAACAGCCAAAGGTATGTAAGTTTTCTCCCCAGTTTTGGGACACTACAAATCTAACCATATTACAGGAGCACAAATAACCTGTCCCACCGTCACTGTTAAGTCCTCCTTTGCTTCTTCACCCATGAGGCAAAAGACACATAGTGAAGTACCTGATTCCACATGAGTGCTTCCAGAAAAAAAACAAGGTTTGTTTTTAAAAGTCAGAAGTTGTAAAGAGGGCAACATGATTGAATCCTGAAAATGCCATGGAATGACCTCCTCAAGAGATGTAATACTGCAGCAACAAAAATGAGATATCCTAAAATTTTCAGTATTTATTAATAAAATATTATAATTATGCTGCCAGTAACACAATTAAATTCCCTTTTTGTGTAACAAGGAGATAGTCTTTTAAGAAGTACTACCCTGCTTTTCCCAAAATGTCCCTGAAAAGTACACACTCACTGCAGACACGAACATTTACATGTTGCAGCTCGTGGTATAGATAAGGAGAAAAAAATTCCATGAAAACATATTACGTAGGTATTGACAAGTTGGATAAGAATGCAAAGACTGATCCAGGAACATGTATCTGCTACTTTTGGCATGGAATAAGCCTGACATTACACCTGCCCTGGCTAGGTGAAAGATTGCCCAGATATGAAAAGGCAGAACAAACACCAACAATGACGCTTTCATGCAAGAGGCTGGAGAACGTTGTGGTGTGAGGGTAGGGCAGATAGAAACGTCTGCTCAAAAGCTTTCCAAGGGCACAGAATCAAAGCTACTTAAACACCAGATGAGAGAGAGGCAGTGGGAAACCTACCGTTGTGGGTTTTACTGGACAAACATAAACCCTGAATGTCACTGGGGCAGTTGATTTGTCTTATCCCAAAGCTTCAGTTACACACCTCCTGAAAATTCTGTTTTCCTTCCTCCTTGCCCTGCCCGTTGCTGTTCTCTCATGATCTGGGTCCACAGCACATTTTTCTCGGCCAAATCTGCCTCTGTACATCACCTAGGGCTGCAATAACCCTACTGCTTCTTGTCAAGGGGGGGCAAAAAATCAAGAAGAAACGTGTGCACACTGCATCCAGAAGCAAAGGTTTAACTGTCCAGTGGCAGAATCCTGTGTGAAACAGCTCTCTTCTCATGGAATGGGTGACCAAAACCTGCCCTCTCCTCTCCTTGCCTGACAGCATCGGCAGTCCTGGGTTTCGATGCAAGCACTGGCATAGCCCCTTGGGTTGCATGCCAGCTGCCTGATTTTGCAAATTTAAGAACTCCTGAGCTGGCCTACCTGCTCTCCAGAGCCAGCAGAAGGAGTTAGGACCCTCTGGAGGGAGGGCTAGAACAGCCAGCTAGGCTGACTGAGGTCTCCCCCACAGCAGCTCCAGGCTGGCTCCGGGCAGACGAGGTACCTCAGCTGAACATAATAATCTGTTTAATGTGAGCTGAGGCTTCTGTGCAGTAAAATAAATCATTTTCCTCAGAGAATAGAATTGCAAAACTGAAGGGCTCTTAGGGTTAACCTTTAACTGGAATGACTAACGCAGGGCTTTGTCTGCTGAGGGCAGGCAGGTTCCTAGTGTTCCCATCTGAGGAGGAGGACAAGGTGTTTTGGCACAGCCACATTGTAGGACGCTGGCACTCAGAGACAGTTCTTGTGGGAGCTCTGGAAGAGGGTGTTCTATTGCTGTCTTTGGGCAATCCCCATCCAGGCTAGTCCTGCAAAGGAGAAACGAGGAATAAAAGCAGCAGATTTATTCACAGAGAGTGGATTTTTGCTGGCTAAAAGTCATGTCTATGGTGGCGGCTTTGTAAGGTGGGGAGCAAAAGAAAGACCTGACTCTAAGTGAGGGGGGAAAAGAGAGAGAGAAAGCAGAGGAAGAAAAATAGCAGCCTTATCCTGGCAGGAAAAGAATGGTGAGAAGGAGAGGAAAGAATTTCCCCTGCATACTTTCCCAAGTAGGAACACCACTGAGGAAGCATCTGACTTAGTTGTCCGAAGGTTGTTTGCATCCTTGAATCTCTGGCAATAATTTGACATACAAAGTAGTTACTCCTGTATTTGCCAGCCAAGAAAAAAAAAACAAAACAAAACAAAACAAAACAAAACAAAACAAAACAAAGCACAGGATTTCTTTTGCAAAATCAACAAGACAACACATGATTGAGACCAAACTAGTCCCATGGCTTGTAACATTTTTGGCAAATATGTATGTGTACATACGTGATTTTTTAATCTTATACTACCTAAATCAGACTGTCATCACTAATTTATATTTAATTGAAGAATCCCTCTTTTCATGTATAATAAATAAATAAATAAATAAATAGGGCTTTCAGTTCTCATTTCCAACAAAGATTTAGTGCAAGAGTGCTAATGTTTTATCTTCTCTATATATCCATTATTCCTGTGAATTACTGGGATACACTTCAGCTGGTGCATTGTGATCATGAACCTCTAGAGCTTTTCCTGAAAAGTCACTATTTGGAAGAAATGTCACTTCACATTTAGAAAATAAATTTTAGGAAAATACAACTGGCAGAAAAGTATCAACTTACAGACCCACTAATCAGACTCAGAACAAGGTAGAGAGGTATCTATTACCAAACCTGAAAATAATTTGAATCAAGATTACAATATTTCACAGACAGGTCAGAACTAAACCAAACAGATTGATAATATATTTTGATCTGAGGGTTGGTTTGGTTTTTTAATTTAATAATAAGGGTAAATTAGCAAAGCATTTAATTTCATTTACTCAATTTTTATCAATTGGATTTTAAAAAGCAGCAGAACCTAAATGTAAGTTAAAGACAATCTCACTGCAGAGTAATAGAAAAATTATCCAGCAGAACGTTAAGTTTTTTTCTTAGTACTGTGTTTGTCCCTGATATCTGCAGAATAACTTGACTGGGAAAAACGAGGTCTTGAATTTGACCCATGTCCAAGTCAGAATGAAGGTGAAGAAACCAAGAGTGACTTCAACTGTGTGTGTGAAATGTTTAGTGTTCAATCTGACATCACCCAAATTAAAAACAAGGGTTCTGGTACATCTGGATAGTACAGAGAGAGGGATGGCAACAGCTGCACAAATTTAAAACATACTATGTATCATAACTTTTTGTCCTGGATTTCTATGTTTTCTGCCTTTAGCCCTGACCTTTCCTTCCTGTGCATACTGGATAAACAGAAAACAAAATTTTTACTGTGGCGTCTCAGTGAATCATATTTGTACTTATGAGTCAGTTATCTTAAAGGAATAGCTATTAATCCACTAAAATATTATTTATCAAAAGAGTAATTATTTTCCAGAACTGTAAAGACTACATCATATGAAGTATTCATAGCTAACACAGCAGTTTTAATGTAGATTTATTTTCTAGAACTATTACCTAGAACCATTTCATTGTTCTAGGTGGTAAAATAATTACATCACATCGTGTTTTAAAGTCACCCTGGTTTCTTTGAGAAAAGTAATTCCTTCTCTTTGGGAACAAATGGATATATCATTATTTCTCAATTAAAAAAAAAAAAGAAATATTATCAGAAATCTGATTGAAGAGAAGATGCGAACACATGAAAAATTATTAGATTATCAAGTCACAGCTGCAATTTTCACAAAGCACTGTTAATGTAAGTTTTCCAGTAATCTTATTAGAGAAGGCCTTTCTGGTGCCTTAAATTATATTTAATATTGTCTACTCCTTTGTACGAAGATAAAACAGCAATACTTTGCAAAGTGACAAGACAATTTACTTATATCTAGTTTCCAATTGCTTGAGATGTCAACACTTCATCAACCTGCTGACAGAGAATTAAGGAATGACTGGAGGGACAAGCCTTCCAAAATGCCAGTTTTAGCATTTACCTATTTTACTCATTAAAAAGAATACCTGCTCTTCTGTTGGAACATGAAAATATATTTGTCAATATTCTACCTAAACAGACATAAGTGTCAGCTTAGGAAAGTAAATGTGCCACCCATTTTAAAGTAATGAAAGTAATAAAAGTAGGAACTTAGGAAAAAAAAAAAAACCAACCAAATTTTTTCTGCCTAAATTACATTTCTGAAGTCTATACTTTGCTGCCCATTAAATACGCTGCATGTTAACTCCTGCAAAAGTTTTCCCCAAACAGTATGCAGAATTCTTCCTCATATTTAATACAAAAAACGTGTTGCAATGCAATGGATGGATAACAGTGTACGCTCACCCAAGGAGCAGGAGCTGATGGAAAAACACAACCATAAGAATCATAAGAGAATCTTTTGTGGAGGCCACTGTCTGTGCCTCTCAACTAGGTTCAGAAAACTAAATCCAGAGCAATTTAATGTAAATACCATTATTCAGTTATATTTCCAGTTTTTATTAAATACACTTCCTTAAAAAAAAAAAGAAAAAGAAAAAAAATTTAAATATGTCTGATGAGAGGGGGAGTGTTTCAATCTGGAGCTCAAATCTCCTTATAAGTGTCTATATTTTTTTAGCTCTTTTTTTTTTTCCCCCCTCTTATGTTCCAAACTGCAAAATGAGAGATTTCTTCCAGCCATCCACCTCTGTTTGCCATGTACCTTAATCAAACTGCTTGACCTTAGTGGGCCTCAGGAAGTTTAATGCTAAATTCATTCTTCAGTGCTTTGCTGAATAGCACAGGAGACAAACACATGCTTACATAATTTGCTAAGTTGGATGTCTGCTGTGTATGTCAAACAGCTATTCAACTGAATATTTGTTTCAATACAGTATTTGTCATCAAGAGTTTTTTAAAAATTCAGTCCCCAGGGTACTGAAAACTTTAATCGGGGATCAGATACCTTTCAACCTGCTAAAGCTCAAGATCTATTGCTGAAAAAGGCCAACAGGAAAGACAGAACAGAACAAGACAAGGAATATAAAACAGAAAAATAGCAAAAGCTTTAGGAGAAACAAGCAGATAGGGGTTCAGAATTTCACACATAAATCAGAACAGGCAGTGGCAGAACGGAGACAAATCCTTGTCTAAGGTTTGTCTTTGCTGTGGAAGGTAGCTGGTCACACAAGGAACAAGGCTTGTCTTCACAGGGAAAAGAGAAGCTCAAATGGAAGGAAGAATCAGTTATCACTTCCATTACAAAACAGAATTGAAATATTCTTTGAAGAAATCATTCCATAAAAGGATAGAAGGAAAAACTGCTGTTTGCTGACAGAGTAAAGAAATAAGAAGGAGCACTGCCAAAGGACAGAATCTGTTATTTTTGCATTTTGTTGTTCTAGTAAAGAAGGATAACCGGATTTCAAAAGTGGAGGGTTTTCAAAAGTAGAGGATATGCAAAGACAACTGCAGGACAGTATTTCTACTGTGTTTTCTTCCAGTCCATCCTGAGGATTAGGGAGTGCCTAGGATATTAATTCCCCTTGACATAAATGGGTGATGACAATAGAATGCAGTGTGTGGGGGTGATGTTTGCCATATGTTTTTTGACACAGTTGAAGGAGTTATTTTTGAAACTGATAAAACAGATTTTACAATATGACATGTGGGACAGGGATGAGATATAGTTACAGCAGAAGTTCTCCCTCTTGGTCTGAACGAGCTGCCTACAGGATGTTTTGAAAATATGAACCAGTTAATCGATCAAAGCAGCAGCAACTCTGCTTTGTTCCAACAGTGCTTTAGGTACCTTTCATCAAGGGGAAAGCAAATGATAAAAGAAGAGTAGTCTCTTTTGAAGATTTATACCAGAATTTGCATTAGATTTTGTGCTGCCAGTTCAGTTTCCCAGTGTTTATAAAGGTTCGTGATGCCCACTTTCTCCACCAGGTGCCTCTCAATAGGGGTGTTTTCCCAGGAGCAGAAATTTCCTAGGATCCTTACTACATGAGGTAAGGCAATGCAAACAGCATGAGGAAATCCAGGTAGCAACCCATACACTCATTTTGAGGAGGAGTTCTGTCTAAACCTTGCTAAGAGTTCACATATACTTTGACAGAAAAAGATTTTAAGAGCTCTGATATTTTCCCTCTGCCTGAAAACTGCTGTTTCACTGGTGATTTGAATGGCTAGTCCTTCCTTCCCACCTTCCCAAGTCTAATGACATCTGCATTAGCAAGCTTATTATGCTGCATGTATGTTGCATAATAAGCAACTACCTTAATTGATAGCTCCATTATAGTTGAAAGATTCACTGTAGCCCTTTATTTTCCTCTTCCAGCACCTTACAGCATTTTGCACACATGTGCTAAGTTCCTTCCTATTTGACCCCTCATGAGAGCCACAGCCTTTTTCAGTCTCCCATTTTTCTTTTTTTTTTCTTTTTTTTTTTTTTCCAGTCTCTCATTTTTCCACTTCTAAGCACTTTTATTTCTACTTTACAGGAAACTGGAACTTTTTGTCTTTAATGCAAACTAATCAAATTGTATGATTTCAAATGGAGATGAGTGGCTATTATAACCATTTCATAGTATGATAAAATAATAGGATCATAGAATGGCTTCAGCTGAAAGGGACCATTGGGATCATGTCTTTCCAACACCCTGCCATGGACAGGGACAACTTCCACTATCCCAGGTTGTCCCAAGCTCAGTCCAACCTGGCCTTCCAGGGATGGGGCAGCCACANGTAATGATTTCCAGAGATTAGTGATAAACCCTTTGAAAGGAGGCAGGTGAGTCACTATCTGGGCATTTAAAGACTTCAATAGCACATACAAAAATACCCCAAGAAAAAAGAACACTTGACCAAAATACTTAGCATTGTTCAAGAACACAATATACAGAAACTTATCCTGACAGTATATCTTTAAAAGTTACACAAAGGACCTACAACTAGTATCTGTAAAGCAATCTGTATTTCTAAGCCTGAAAGCAAGGGGAAAACAAGTGCATTGCTATAAAACTGCATTTTCAGCTTCTACTACTTATAAGATTAGAATGGATTCGACTGCCTTCAGTATTAGCAATTTCCCCAATGAATCTGTGGGTGGAACAAAAATGTGGAAATGAAAACTGAGAGGGTATTGTGTGTTCAAAATAATCCACCTCCACTCTCACACAGTAGATTCGATTCAGGCTGTCATCTTCCTATCCCTCAGTTTTCCCATCTGTGAAATGGTTCAAGTCAGAATATGTTCTTTTACCACTGTATCTTCTCACACCTTAGTTCCTTTGTGTTCCCACACTAATTTCCTGTTCTGGAGATGAAAGTAGAGAATAGTTATTAAAACTGCTTATGAATAAGCTTCCTTGATTTGCTCCAAAGGCTGGACTCACTCTGGGGTACAAGTGCCCTGTGCAGACATCCTCAGGGATGTGATAAAGGTACATCTTCCCTGCATGGTATCCAAGGATCCCGTCCTCTGAAGCCAAATATATATACACATAACAATCATATACCATGCTGGCCCAAAAACTTGAATATGAGTTAAAGTTAAAGTTAAATATGAGTTAAAGTAAGAGATTACATTTGGGACATATGACAGAAGTAGTGCAACCTTCCTTTCCCATAATCTTAACCTCCTGAACACGTAAACTCCACAAATTTGTGCATTAACATGAAAAAAAAGAATCTATAATGACAGGATTTTACACTTGGTGGTGCTGATGATGTATATGGAACATATTTTGTTCATCATAGCAGAGGAGGACATCAAGATTTCCATTCAAACAATTGGACTTTTCCCTCCACCCTGAACCACTCCATTTTAAGCTATTGTAAGGCAGGAAAAAAAAGAGTTTTCTAAACACTGAATTAAGTGTGCAAAGTGAAAACAAACACACAAACAAACAAAAACAAACTAAAAGCAAAAGGATGACTGTAGCATAAATTATGGGTAACTTCCACTCAATTTTGATAATGGCTGTTTATAGAACATGAAAAAAGAAAAAATATTAATGTACTGAATGTCATAGTACAAGAAGAATTAAAAGAAAAGGACTGAAGATTAATTGTATGAGTAGAATGTGGTTGGCTGGCTTGAGCTTCTGGAAATATAGATATCTGAGGACACTGGTGGGCTGCTGGCCAACCTGCCTCCTTTGGCTTCTTTACAAAAGGGGTATTTGCTCCAAAGGACACGCATTTCAGAACATAAAGAATGGGGCACAAAGTTGTAGAAGCTATTTAAGTTCCGGAAACATAATTCAGTAACTAATTTTTTAAAAAACAAGCCAAAACCAACCAACCAAACANCTCCCAGAGAAATTAAATAGGAGGATCTCAGGTGAGATAGACTGTATGAGATAGACTGAGCAGCTCAGCTGCTTGGTTTGGAATCAAAATTAGCATTCTCTGTATTGAAGCTACTGAGTGCTCAGGCTGCCCACTTTACTTTCAGCAGCACCTCAGTGATAGCCTGCAGCTTCATCTGTGATAACATTTCTTAGAGACTGAGATATAGAAATTAATATAACTTAACCAAAGCAACATA
>VWZN01002204.1:2067-12244 GCA_013396955.1 Regulus satrapa
TCCACTCTGTCAAGATAATAGGATATGCTGTTGTGACTGTCATTTACAAACTTGCAACAGAAACCACAAAACATTATTTTCCAGGTTAGCATACACTGCTTAATGAGAATGCATTATCATTAATAGTGACAGAACTATAAGGCTTATACACTACAAATTTAATGTATTTCAGCATGTGATAATAAAAGAAAGTATCAACTAGCCAACTAGCTATACAACCTATATTTTTCCTGTGGAAAACTGCCCATGTTATCATGTTTATGAAATATTCTATGTGACAATGCACATAAATTCTAGCCTTGGAAAAACTACATATCAGCAAGACTTTGAATGTGAAGAAGCCTTGGGTTTGTTTTTTTGTTTTTTGGTTTTTTTTCTTAGGGGGCTGTTTTGTTTTGTTTTGGCAGAACAAGCTATCCTTTCATTTGTTATGTCTTGCATGAAAATTAAGTATAGAGATGCTATCCAGAGGACAGAACATGACCTTAACACACAGATATACAGTATTTTTGACAAATAAAAATATTTAATAGAGACCCACACAAACTGTTCTGCCTTACAACTCTAGTTTAATAGACAGAACAGCTCATCTATTTTAAATCCAGTTAGGAACAAATCAAATTTATTCAGAGATCCTGCAGCAGAACACAATTACTGAAGCATTGTTTTTTCATGGATTGGAAGGGCTGAATCTACACAGTATATCCAGAATCAGCATAATTGAGCAAAGAAAGTCCCAAGTCCACATCTAATGCTTCGTAAATGCCAACATGAAAAAAATCCATCTCTACATGTTTGCCGCCCTGACATTGGGCTCTCTGTGTCTGTGCATAATAAACAAAGTCACAGGAACACCTTTCATGGGCTGTGACAGAATGGAATCATCTTGGCAAGCAAGGCCTACATGGAAATCAGCAGAAATGAAAGTAAAGATTCACACTGAGGTGCAGACCCATTGAATTTGGCACAGATGTGCTCACACCCAGAGCATCACTGACCCAAAAGAACTCTGAAGATAAACTGCCAGATTCCACACATCAACCCAGATGACTAACACCTCTTCACTCAATCATCTATAGGCTAAAATACTATTTACTATGGATGAAGATGATAAATGGGGTGTCAGGCAAAGAAGCAAGTACACAGCGTTTGTTCTTTTAACATCTTGAAGGAAGGCGAGCAATACGCAACAGTATTTCCTCGAGCGTTACAATCCTCAGACAGGAAGTGACTGTAATTAATGCTTTTTCATTAGTATTTTTTAAAAGACACTATAGGAATCCTTCTACTTATACATTATCTGCATATCTACCCTGTAGCTGCAATTTAAGGAACTTTACCTTTATCATCTGTTTCTCTTCTTCAGTGCATGTTTTCATAATCTTATCCCCAGATTTAACAAGTTCATCTATAGTATCTTTGTGCCTTAAAATCTCCATGGTAAAAGCCTTGAAACACAATAAAAATTGGTTAGAATAATATCTATTTTTTTAAAAAGTATTTGGAGCAAAAACTGGTTTTGAAGTGCATTAATTATGATGGACTAAAAATTGAATCATGCCAGTACATTTTCTAGATGGAGAGTGTGCTGGCCAATAATTAACATGACAGTTGGAAATGCATTTCTTTTACCTTTTGAACTTGCAGCTGAGCAGTGGTCTGGTCTTGCTCAAGCCTAATATCACCCAGAGACATCAGTTTCTTTTCTGTTTCTGCAATCCAGGCAAATTCAGCATCAGCTGCTTGATCAAACTAAATGAGAGAGACAAGAATTAGTTCAGCAGTTCTACAGACATCAAATTAGAATAACAGTTTCAAAAATTTTAAAGAAGATTAAACAGCATATTTTTTAATTTTTAGAAAGACAGCATCTTCCATTTGAGGGTTTTATAAAAAGGAAATGCAATGATCAAAATGGTTCTGAGGGATTGTAAAACAAGCAGCTTAATTCATAAGCATGACAAAGCAACAGAAGCAATACTTTTTTCCAAAGCCTACAGAGCTCTAACAGTTTTAAGAAAATAAAAGAAGATTATAATCTCAGAGTTTTAACTAGACTGCTTGTTTTCATTTTATTCTTTTACACTTTTACGTGTCTTCTTCATCTCTGTGTTTATTATTACTGCTAGTGCTGCAATTATCCTGTTTGATGTTACCCTAATAATCTGAAGAGCTGCTTTGGTATTAAATGATCAAGGCAAAACAACCACAGTTGAATTAAGTTAGTGCAAAAACCTCATTGAATTTAGAGAAGACAAGATTTCATCCAAATCTAGGCCTCAGATTAAATGCAAAAGGGGGGTTTTTTTGAGCATTTGGATACAACCAGTCCTTTTCCTAAAAGATTAACTTCTGACTACAATTAGACAACATTTAAGTATTTCAGAAATTTCCTAAAAGCACTTTTGTTATGAGAGGCCTGTTTCTTACTAATTTGCAAAGCAAAACATGAAAAGAACAACACGGAGATCTAAGTCTTCTGAAATGTGAGACCAAATTTAAAAAAAAAAAATTTAAAAAATCATACATTCTCTCTTCAGATCAAGTTTATAGGCATGCATCTTAGCACACACATTTTTGCAGTACTTAACCATAGCCATAGATAAATATTACATGGGATGTATCAGATGCACACCATAGAAACTACTATGAATTTATTTATTGAATTCATTAAAATTCTGCTTCCTCTCCAAAATTAACTGAACCTTAATACAGCCCTGAGTTACTGTGAAAGTATGTCAGGAGTTTCAGGTCAGAACCTGCTACTTGTGTTGTTGATCTCCACACTTTCCTCTGAAATCTTCTGAACACTCTCAGTCTCACTTGTCTTTAAAATATGCTGGTCTGTGCCTTTATGGCTGTAGTTCATAACAGCCCTGCTCCTTAATATAACTGGAATTCACTTTAATCAGTAACTCAGACTTTTCTTAGTGGTTAATCATGAGTCCCACAAAATGAAAGAACCAGGTCTGATGTTTCATTCTTTACGAGTCTTTTTCAGCCTTTTTCAGCCATTTTTTACATGAAAGAACAGAACTTTTTTTTTCACTAGATGTCATTTCTCATTTAAAGTAACAGAAAGTAAGACCTGTCTAAGTATTGTGACATCCTACTAGAAAGGTACATTCTGAAATAATCAGTTCTGTAAACATTAGCATGAAGCACATGCACCACTGATAGTTAAATCCTGGCTTTAGAAACGACAGATCACAATCAAGGTTTTCAGAAGTCCATCTATTTATGACAGAAATGGAGAAGATGATTTCAAATGTGTTAGACCTACAAACTCACTGCAGTATGACTTCCTGACATCAAATATCCATGGGTATGTAAGCAATATTGAGGAAATATTTAATGGAAATAACAAAATCAAGGCATTGCACTGAAACTTCTAAGTCAAATAGCATCAAGGAAGGGAAGAACTTGAAACTTAATTCGCTGAGGTATAGGATTTTCAATTTGTGATGCTTAAAAACAACATTAAGGAATAAAAAGCGTAAAATTGGAACTCTCTGCATCTGAAATTTGAAAATTTTTCCTCCCGTAATACATGGCAGTTATTTATGAGCCCTGAGCTACACTTAGAGTCACTAAAAAATGGTCTACTTAATCCCCATCCAGTTTAACCAAGCATAGTTCATTGTGGAACATTTTTTTCTGATCAGGAATGATTGACTTCTGAATATGATGGTGCTGTGATTTTCTCCATGAATGCTTTCTAAAGCACTCTCTATGGCTGCTTTAGAGTGAAGAACAAGTTAGCCCAAAGTAGAAATGACCTTGTGCTTCTACATAGGACTGCTTCACTAGAGGACCCCATCAAGGCCTGCAATCATGAGAAATGAAGACTAAAACATGCATAAATGCATGAATTTATCTCTATTATCAATCTGGGACCATTTTGCCCTGGTAGTTAAAAACTCTGTACATTGTATTTCTCACCTATTATTCTTCCAGCTTCCATTCACAACATGAAGCTATTCTGACTAATCATTTGTGTTTCTCACTGCATTCCTCACCTTGGTCTAGCAACACCTTGCATGAAACCCACACTTACTCCTACCAAAGCCTTGTATTCTCAGCAGCTTTTTCCTCCACCCAAAACTTCTTAATAGTATAGGCACTTCAACAAGCTGCCACAGGGCAAACTTAAAAGAGCACGAGCTTCTCCAACAATGTTTTTTATTTTGCATAGCTAAATGGGAAGTATCTTATCCTTTACTAGAAGCACATTAAGCCACCTGAAACTTATGACAGGACATAGTGTATAGGAGTTTATTGTGATGATGTGGGTTGGCTGAAGTGAAGGTTAAGGTATGCAGGATGAGAATGCAACATGCCCTTGGCATCATTAGCTGTGGAATAGCAGCTCTAGACTTTTCAAAAAACTTGAAACAGCTCAACTTATGCTATAGGATGCAACATACTCATGGAATTCAGAAAATCTGAAGGAGAGAGAATATATGATCTCCTATCTCACTGTATCAATCATTAAAAAAGAAAAAACAAACCACCCTTCATTTTTGAACATTAGGTTAATGACACAAGAAAAAGTTAATTAAGAAACCCCTTAAGAAGAAAACTGTAGTTATTTTTAAGCTCACTTAGAAGAAAATCTGAAATATTGCCAGTCTGTTTTAGTCAGCTTTTAGCAAATTTTGAAATGATCACACGTTTTCCCCTTGTCCTGTTACAAATGTTTACAGGAACTATATAGCAAAAATAAAAACTCTACCAATATTTTTATGTCTGAACTGGAAAATTGTGTTTCCACAACACATTTGTAAGCTGATTTAAGTATGAGACTACTTAGTGACAAAATTAGAGCCCAGTTCCTAGAGCATCCATATACACTTCTGTGCATGTAGAAAGTTCTACATATTAAATAACTCATCCTTTGAAATAAATCTAGAAAAGCACTGTAGATATTAATAGCAGCAAGTGTTATTTAAATCTTCCACTACAGCTTGAAAAAAGTTGTCCAACTTTTACTTGTCTAATGTGCAGAGGTGCTAGACAATCATCTGATGCTAAAAGGTGTGACCAACCTAGCAATATCAGTGTCACATCCCGAGAAGGTGCCTCAGGACCTTGGAGCATATTTTATTTAACACAACATGATGTACAAAAGACATGGGCCACTCAGTTCTTAAGCAAACTCTGACTTACAGAGCCACAGGATAGTATAAGCAATTTGAGCTAAAATATTGTTGTTTGCATCAACAAAAAGGGAAACAACTACAGCAGAGTACAGATTAACAGATTTCTGGCATTCCCATTTTAACATTGGAGTCCCATTTCATTCACATGGGCCTTTTGCTTCTCAAGCGTAACAAACTTTTGCCAACATTATTAAAGGACAGTTTTTGTTCAAGTACACATGGCCAGAGACTGTTATTGTCCAAAGAGCAGTTTTCAGTACCTGCTGGGATCTCAGGATGGCAGCATCAATCTCATCCACCTTCTGGGAGATCGTGTCACTCACTAATCTGTAACGTTCATTGTCCTCTGTTATCATCTTGTCCAGCCCCTCTCTGGCCCTCCAAGGCACCAGCTCCAGGAAGGCACTGCCAACTTCATTCAGAGTGTCCACTAAGCCTTTGTTGTTCTTTGCTTCTTTTTTCAGTTCCTGTAAAAGGCCATTTGAAACAATTAAACTATTTAAACATGGCAGTATATGAACGGAACACACAGTTTGCAGTTTTGTCATTCTTTTAACTGCTCCACGAGTACAGAACTGAAATGTTTTCCACACAAATCAAAAGGATAAATTAAATTAGAATACTTATTTTCAGCTAAACTGTATTAGCTTTTTAATACTGTAAGTTGTTTGACAGAAAGGTAGGTGATTCTTAAAATAATTTTCCACAGAATCTAACCTAAATATATTTCTCCATTCAGTAGGGCCGTCTGAAAATTTTCTAAGAATTGTTAGTACTTCATGATGCATTCAAAGAAAATAAAACTACTGGATGGTTGTGAATGCAACTCTATAAGAAATTAAGTCATCAGCAAATGAAATTCACATGCAATATAGCAAAATGTGATGAATTCAAATTATTTCTACAATAACTAGATAATATTTCAAGCACATATTCACACAAAGGAATGAGTTTTTACCTGTACAGGACTGCCCATCTATTAACAAAATTTAATAGAATACTTTTAAGCTTCCACCTTCATCATTTTCCATACCATGCAGCTTACACTACATTTTTTTCCTTTGAAATAAATCTTGTTAAAGAAAATTAGCAATATATGTTTAAAATGCTGACACTTAAAGGATTTCATCCATGCCACAGCTAAAGAACCAAAATAACTTTGTTTGACAGCTTATGAAGTTTCCCAGTCTTAGGTTGCTCCTCAAATAAAATGAAAATGTTGTGCTTCTCTTGTGCTAAAAATAATCCTCAATGCAATTTCATAAGTGATTACAACAGATTACTCTGGAAAAAGGGTTTGATTCTTAACTATTGTAACATTTAGTCAAATGATCCGATGCCAAAATTAGTAATTCAAAAAATTATTTCATATCAAGCATAAATTAACACAAAACCTCACCAAATCACACAGCAGTAAATAATTCACAGGCTCTCAAACCTACTTTTTGTCTTTCTTGTACTTGGCTTAATTCTTCACCCTTTGGTATTTGAGTTTCATATGAGAGTAACTCCATCTCTACTTCATCAAGCCATTTGCAGAGTTCCTCATGAGTTGAGTGCAGTTGGCCTGCAAGCTGCAGAGCCTGCTCTAAAGTCTTGGATACATCAGAACTTAATTTTGTAATGTCCTTGTATCTTGCTTTAATGCCTTCCAGTTTATCTTGAACAATTACAACTTCATCACCTAAAATATTAAAGGAATGTTATTTCCCATTATTACTAATATTAAAAAGAAAAAAAAACAACCCCAAAATAAAACCACCACAACAAAAACTAAAATCCCAAACTCCACATATTACAGAAACCTCTGTATTTAATTCATAAAATAACCCAAACAAGGTGACAAGGCCAATCCTCAACAGCTGCAAATTATCTTACCACCACTAAAGCCCACAGAGCTACCAAGTTTGCCTCAGTTCAGGATCGGTCCTTCTGTCTTTTTTCCGTTTTACTAAACTATTACAAAGAAAGGAGTTAAATCCAATTTTAAACAGAAATGTTCTTACAAAAATAATCCATCCTTAATTTCACAATATTCTTCGAAAAGGCCATAGAAAAGATATAAAAGTGTTACCGAAAATGTAAAGAACAAAAACAAACAAACAAAAAAACCCCAACAAACAAAAAACTACATATTAGTAACTAGACTTTCAATTATAGTAGATTTTGACATCACAGTTGCTGTGATGCAACCTCATTACAGCACCCTCACTGCTGTCCGTTTGAAACACAATTCAAAAGGCTAAAAAAACCACAATGCATTGAAATTTATTAGCCATAATATTAGAGAAGTTCCTATTTCATCGTGGAATATGTATTATGTCAAAGTCTGGTGCAGAAAAGGATAATACCACCCTGCACAACCACCCTGTACATCTCAAAGGGTTCAAGAACTTCACAAATACTGGAAAAATCTGGACAGATGTTGACCTAGAGAACAGACACCTTGTACAGAACTGGAATGCAACTTCTCCCACAGCTCCCATGGCTGAAGCTCTCCCCTTGCAGTAATGGGTAGTGTAATATCTTGTTCATCTGTGGATGCCTGGAGGGAATTTACTGTGTCCACTGCCAAACAGCCCTCCATTCTGAGTAATGTCCATAACTCGCTATTAGGAATGGAATGCCTGTTCACTAAAATAATTTTCCACTAAAAATAATGAAAGGATTCAAGGGATAAATTCTCTACAGGCCAAAAAAAAAAGGCCTTTTGCTCACTTACATCAAAAGTAAAATTGGCCCCAAAACATAACCTAGCTTGACTCAAACCTTATCAAAATAAACAACTATAATTGCTTTAACCCGTAAATATGAACCATATTTACGAGTTTCACTTTAGTTTTCTTAGGCACCTACAAGTACAAAAAAAAAAAAAAATCATCATTTTATGTAAGTTCTCACCTGTTGTTTGCTTGAGAAGCTCTAGGCCATTTTGTATAGCCAAATCAACATTTTGTTTTCTAAGAAGAATCTCTTCCTGAAGATCCTATGAATAAAGGTCATTTATGTTAGCACAGACCTAAAAAAAAATACCATTTTTATTTAGAATAAGCATAGTCACATTTAAAATAAAATACATTAAAGAAAATAAATGATGTATGGGGATAAAAATCAAATTAAAAACATGAATTAAATAAGAAATGAACAGAAATAAAAATACCAGTAGTTCAGAGTGCTGTTTCTCAAGCAATTCTGTGTTGCAATCTTGGACTGACAACTTGTTCAGTTTATCATGGACTTCATTCAGCCAGTTCATCAATTCAACTTCATCTTCCCCAAAAATCTGAGCATTGCTGAAAGCTTGCTGCAGAAGTTCAGACCTGCTGTTGTTCTTCTCTTGAATTTCAATGTATCGTGCCTGAGCAGAATCTAGCTTTTCCTGCACCATATCTTTATCTTCCCTGGAGCACATAGTCTTTAGAGACTGACCAGCACTAATGGCCTGATGTAAACTCTTATTGTGAGCTAGGACATCGTCTTCTAGGGCCTATATTTTATTTTAAATAATGAAGAATAATGGAAAAGAAAAAAATCAGAAAAACATAAAATAAATTTAGGTGGAACTCAATAAAAATTGAACAAAAAAGGGCATATTGCCAACATAAATACATAAAACTTAAATTACAAGGGAAAAAAAAAAAAGAAGTATGATAAAATGAGTACAGTGCAACAGCTTGGCCAGTTGTGTTGTGCTTTTACAGAAGCCTCTAAAAGGAAAGACCAAAGCAAGCGAGTGGTTGGTATCTTACTTTATGCTGAGAAATTTGCTGCTGCAGTTTGGAGGCCTGTGTTCCAATGGGCTCTGCATTAGCAAGCCTCTTCTCTGTGGCTGTGAGCCACTCCACCAGTGGCTCCAGAGCTTCATGGAACTGCTGTGCTACCACGGAGATGCCTTCCAGCTGACGGTTCCTATCAATACACCCAGGGAATGGTTATCTTTTGTAAGTGCCAAGCAGTTTTAATAAAGAAAAAAGTTCCTTGAATCCTTTGAAAAACACCCCAGAAATAATTCATTCTCACTGTAGGAACCAGTCACCAAATGAAAGAGAAATATATCCATGATATGTAATGAAAAGCAAGGTAAAGTAAAAATCAAATAGAATTAAAAACAAACAAACACCTCCAAGGCATTTGGCTAACATACCAGTTTTGAAAACAAATATAATATCACTTATATTAATATACTTTTTGCTAAAAATAATCTAGCACTCAATTCAGCAAAACATTATTTTATACCCAGTTAAGAGAGTTCTCAAGTTTCCAGTTGTCTTCAAGCATGAAGTTACATTCCCTTGACTATTATTACATGTTTTAAACTTAGGCAAAGGCTTTACTGAACCAGAACATACTGTCATGCTTCCTTGGTATTGTAAAATATCTTTAAACATTTTTTCAATGATGACAATAGAATTATTTGGTTCTAAATTTGCAGCTCTTGTCCTGGATAAAAGTTCTCAATGAAGTTAGTGAGACAACATTAAAGCAAACCAGAAAAGCAATATCTAAAACATCTCTGGTTCAGATTATTACACGTCAGAGAACTCTTGATTACAGCAAAGTCTTCTCTACAAGCAATCTGAACAAATGTCATTCAAGCAGACTTTTAGGAGAGATTTGTTCTACATGAAAGCATCACAATAATGTCTTTCAAATGAGGACCTTGTTCCAGATTAAAGCTACATTTATATGTGCTTTCCAAGGCTTATAAGCAAGGTAGACTTGACAAACATAGCCATGGAACACTCTGTGGGGTACACTACACAGTTTTTAAAACCTCAAATTCCTTCGTCATTTCTAGAGACCAGCCAAAGAACAATGGAGACAAGCTTGCAGCTAATGGATAGCTTGGAAAAAGCTGCAATTTCATTTGTAATTAGATATCACCAGACTGGTAGGATATTATTAAATTAAATAAGACATTAACATTTACCCCAGCTAATGCGTCAGATTCCTTCAATAAAAAAAGAAAAAAAAAAAAGGGGGGGGGGGGGGGGGGGGAGAAAAAGGAAAATAAT
>VWZN01002204.1:21257-55792 GCA_013396955.1 Regulus satrapa
CCAAAATGGGATTTATTTGAGCCCAAAACCAACCTATTAGGACAAAGATTCCAGCTTTGGAAATTGGCTTCTTTTAAATACAGTTCCAACACTTTGCACCTACACTTCTATCTCATAATCACGGAGGAAGACTCACAGGTAACTTGCCAACGGCACAGGAGGAGCTGCCAAGACCAAGCAGCTCCACTCCAGCAGAAGCCAAACCCCTGATGACCTAAGCTGCTGGTGTGACAGCAGCCATCAGTTATGGGGACAATTCAGATGTCAGTTTAAGGACAGCATAAGGCACTTAGTGCTGAAACTTTACTCTCTGCATTCACACTACAATCAGCTTGAGCTTTCCACATTAAGCAGCAAGCAGGATGCTGTATGCAAGAAATACAAATGTACCACACTTCATGTTTATTGATTTACTTAATAAACAGCTGCATATCAAAACACTAAGGTCATGCAAAACAAATTCTCTCTTCCTCCTCTCTGGTGAGCAGCCATATAACATACGGATTATGCCAAACAGATAATCACCTCTGGATTCTCTAGCAGAGAATATACTATAATGATAAAGATGTGGAAACAATTTTAGATACTTTTGATGAAAGGTCCTATCGTCCATGGTTATTTTCACCCACAAGAACCAAAACCAGATAGATCCCTGCTGAACTCAGAAAGTGCTACATGATTTTATAGGGGAAGTGTATAGCTGAAATTGGTCCGTATTTGACCAACAGCAAAATTATTTTAACATTTAAAAAGTAGTTTACCATTTTTCACTGTTTCTGCTGAAGACTTTTGTATGACAGATAAGTCACTTTGAAAATGCAGCCTTTGCTTTCCAAATACAAAGCTTAACTGCAGTAAATCCCATGGAAGATTTTAGTATCTTATTCTAGGGTTTGTAAACAGTGCATTGGATATGCAACAGCTCAAAGAGAAACTTAAAGAGAAACTTCTGATTATGCTTTCAACATCATTTGCCTTCTAAGCAGAAGTCAGAGGAGTGACACCCTCTACATAACTAACAAGACAGATGTGGCATTTAGGGACACAGTTAACGGTGGACTTGGCAGTGCTGAGTTAACATTGGACTCGTTGTTCTTAAAGGTATTTTCCAACCTAAACAATTCTGCGGTTCTATAACATAAGCCAATTAAAATCTTAGTTCAAGCTCATTGGCAGGAATACTCAGGCTACCTAAAAATTCCCATGAAGTCCAATTAGAAGGCAACCTCTAATGACTCTATCTATTTTTAATCCAAAAATAAAAGCAAAAATCAAATGAACCACATGCTTATGGAAAGCTGTAACAGTGACATGTTGGTTTTACTAAGAAGAAAAACAGTACAAAGAATTGTGAAAAAGTTTTAAAAAGTAAAATAATTCAACTTTGGGTACTTTCTCTATATTCAGAGAAAAACTAGCTGCAAATGCCTTTCCAACTGCAAACATTTTAGCACCGTGCAGCTACTCAAACCCAGAGTGTTTGGTTCACATTTGCACAATTCTTTTTTGTTTTCCTTTTGAAGAATGGTGGCAGATTCAGTGTACCTTAACAAACCTAATTTACTGAAATTTCCTTTCAGGACTAATCTACACATTGCATACAGACTTTAGGGGGGAAAGTGTCTTACAAAGCCAAGTTAATTAGTCTTTTTTTGTGTGTGTGTGTTTTATATTAATTGAGATTAATTCTTCATTTGATTGTACTCTTCCTGAAGTGAAGTAAGAGTCATGGTTCTACTTTGAAATGAACGGCTATGAAGATTTTAATTTACAGAAAGTAAATTTTATAACTGCATTGTAAATAAATATCGTTTAACACTGACGGCAACTACTTACTGATGGCAACTGCTTTCAATTTAACACTCTATACCCACTGGAGTAAGTAAATTACAAAGAAGAAATACAAATAAAACAAGTATGCATATGCATTTTAAATATATATATATAAACTACAACTCAAAGCCAGATTATTTTTTAAAACACATTACGCGTTTTAATGTCATGCCAAGAAGATGCATGCAGCTCTAACTCTTTGTACATAAAATTTGGTTAAACCACAAAAACCACCTCTGGCCCATTACAAGAGATCCTTCCCTGAAGAGAGCGAAGATTTCATGTTAATAGACCCTATACCAAAGAACAACTCTTTTGCTTTACTCTTGAGGAATTGGAGCTGACTGTAGCTGATCGCAGAAGATAAAGACATAAGGAGCCAGACAGTGGTTTTGTGGCCACAGCCACATTTTCAGGTAGTATGTGTTTGCGTACGTGCACCAGCAGGAGAGCAAACACAAACACCCCACGAGTGGAGCAGGATCTGTGGGATCCAGTCTCACTACAGTTTGCTGCCTCAGGTAGAAGTACTCTCTAGAAGGGCAAAGAGTATAAACTGATAGACTTCCTTACTGTAATTTTGATATGCCCTGGTAGCACTGACACCAAGCATTAGGAGAGTTGATCCCTATCCTGCTGCTATCAGTATCTCTTCACTAACTACACTCTCACGTAGTAAAATTTCTCATTCTGGTCTCCCTAGTTCCTTTCTTCAAAGGCTCCTCACTCTGCTGTTTTATTTTTGCATTTGCTTTTCACTTATTTAAACAACCCCTTAACTTTTTCATCATTCTTCACCTCCTGTTTAATGGCATTGTGTTTTTAATCATAAGCAAAAGCATGGCCTAAAATAGTTGCTTCAAGCAAAACACGTTTCTAAGCTTATAAATACCTAATATAAATACAATCCCAGAGTAGGCTTCTGGATATAAACATGCTGCTATCACTATTCTCCTTTATGTCTCTCCAGGTTTTTTGTTTTTTTTTGTTTTTTTTGTATTCTTACCATATAAGCTCTTATGTTTCAGGGATGCTGTCACCCCCACTGGTCTGCACAGGTCTCTCACTCCCAAACTGCTCAATTGCCATGTTGTGTCCAATGCCCTGATGAGCTACAACACTGGGACAACACACAGGGAACTGGATTTTCCTACCACCCACTCATCAAGTTGTAACACTCTAGAGACATTTTTCTTTAGAATAAATTACATATTTGACCCTATACAATTGACTGTATAAAATATGTAGTTACAAAGACTTGAAGCTGCACCTAATGTTTGAAAATGTAAGAAATGTGGTGAAATCAGAGATCCCAAACTGTCTACACCTGAAGTCCTGTACGGCCGATGCAAGAACAAGCATTCACAGCAGGAGCTGTTGCTATTTTCCAATATCCAAAGTGTTTTACTAACCATATACAAAGAAAAGCCATTTGTTTCTCTTTTAAATTGAGATAGACTTGTTATGGTAGACTGGCATACAATTTTAATCCTCCCAGTCTAATGGAATCTCCTCATAATGTAACTATTTGTTCAAGATTTTTGTCTCTATTTATGCATTCTCAAAGATCATCAAAACTCACAGTAAGTTCCATTTGAAATTCCCAGAAGAAAGTTTTCTGGTTTTGTTTTCCTTTCCAATAGGGCTTAAACAAGCGAAATGCACCCTCTGTTGGGCCAGCCATGTAATGACTCTTTTCCAAGGTCATCCATTTTTTAACAGCATGGCTTATCAAACCCTGCAATGAAGGTTTTGCTTTATCTTTAAGTGTCAGCTAATGTACAAGTCGTACAAACATTTGAATCAGTAATATATGGGAATTAAACAAAAGCAGTGCAGAATATTCAGTGTCATTAGGAGATCTATGATCTTTTTCAAACACTGCTTGCATCTATAAATCTTTCTGGTGAGCACTGGAAATTCATTTCTTGTAATCTAACCCAAGCAAATATCTGTACTTATTTTCAGCAGCAAAGCTCAATTAACACTCACTGTCACTGCAATGCATTTTTTGAGCTGGACATGGACTGCTAGCTGGGATATTAAAAAAGCTAAACACAGAAGCTCTGGAGTGCATTTTGGATAAGGATGCTACAGAAAAATCCCAGTATCATAGGGGGATTATTTTGCCTGTTTTCTTTTTATTAGGATGTTTCTAGGTAACAGTGGATTTCACTGAGGTAAAACTGACCAGTGTATCAGAACAGAAAATGGCAAAAGATAACATCTTAAATCTAAATGTGCTGAAACCTGTACCCAGGGGACAAAAAACTCAAACTACTCAGACAAGCAAAGTGAATGCGGGCTGGTATGTGAACACTGGAGTCTAAAATTCATACCACTGTAAAGAAGGTTGTGTAATACATGAACATTAAACAGAGACAATATGCAGTTTCTCAAAACAGAAAGGCAGATGGATTACAGAAGGTGACAAGGTAGTGAAGAGGGAATTGGGGGGCAGGAACCTGGAGCTGAGAAGCAGAATTCCCAATGCCTTCCAAGATGCAGCAAAGGAAAGCTGCTCTGGAGCATAAGATCACCATTTAAAACAGATAAAATTCATATAGGCAGAACAGACTGCTGTGAAAAAAGATTCCTCTAAGGACTGCATTTAACTAATTCATTTCACTATGATGTTTAATAAAATGGTATTGTGGTAAAATACTTTATAATAGTAAGAAAGCAATCTTCCTACCTTGAACGTATTCAGCTGCTGATTAATGGCCTCTGTTTCCATTCCAACAGGACCTTGTGACTCTTCATGTTCTTCAGCTCGCCCAAGCAGAGTGGAAAATTCTTTTAGCTTACTGTAAAACTCCTCAACACGGCAAATAGTACCCTCCACTTGATCTTCCCTGGCTTTTGCTCTGTCTAGTAGCTTGTTGCACTGCTTATTTAGAGCTTCCAAGTCTCTCTTTATACCAACAAGATCAGGAGAAGCTTCAGCTTCTGTAGCCAGCATAATTTTACAGTTTTTATTAGCATTTTCATTATTCATTATAAGATCTTCCAACTTTTTCATGAAATGCTTTATGTCCTCTCTCTGTGATTGCAGTACCTTGAGATCTCTCCCCACTGGAGCCATGCTATCAAGTTCATCATCAAACTCTGCAAACTGAGAGAACATCTCTCGGATGCTGTTTTGGAAATGGCCAATTCCCTGAAGTTTGGTCTCTAGAAATGAGCACCTATCCTCAACTTGCTGCTTCACTGCAGTGTATTCTTGCTCCAAAGATTCGGCTTGCAGTAAGAGGTCAGAAACACCTGCTGAATCAGAAGCTTCTACCACCAGGTCTTGGGCAAGCTTTTTTGCTAAATCAATGTGAGGCTTTAAAGCTTGCAAGGCTTTCTGCTGGGCTTGCATCATTGTCAGGTGTTTGTTACTGAATGACTGAGGTCCAAGTGAGTCATGAGCTTCCAGATGCTCTTTGGCACTTTTAAGCTGTCTTTCAGTTTCCCTGGATGAGTCCTGAAACTCTTTCAGTCTTTGTGCCATATTTTCCAAGCACTCTCTCTTCTTATGTAACTGTTCTGTAACAACTTTCACATTCTGATTCAGCACCTTAGTTTCTTCTTGAACAATTTCTTTATCTGTTTGACTTGCGTTGAGCAAACTTTCAGCAGAATTATTTAATAGTTCCACCATCCCATGGTGTTTATCCAGGTCCTTCTGCCATGCCCTCACCTGAACAATAGAATCCTCTATTTCAACAGGGTTTATGCCAACTTTTAATTCACTCAGGTTGCTTTGGCACTTCTCTATCCAAGGCTGTAGATTTTCTACATGCTGCTTATATTTGAGAGCTTTCTCCAGACAATCTGCTAATTTATCTTCCCTTTGTTTTACTTGTTTATTAATTTCATCCCAGTTATTCTTGAGCATGGTAATTTGGGATTGTAACTCTGCTTTATCATCTCCTTGAGTCTTCTGTAAGATACTTTCTCCTTCTGCAATAATTTTTTCATATGAACTAATCTGATTGGTCATTGTCTTCTTAAAATCCTTCTGTTCTTCAATTAGTGACTGCAAGGCATCAAGTTTGGCTGACACAGGACGAGCCTGGTTCAGCTCTTCTTTCTTTTTGCTTAGCCAGGCCTGAAAGTCCTTAGACATTTGCTGGAACTGATGAGAAGTGGTGTATGCTGACTGAAGCTGCTGAACATGGTTATCTACAAAGGAGAAGGCAGCACAGAGGTTCATTAGCAGAACCTGCTAGCATTCCGGGGGGAAAAAAATAATAACTAATATTGATTATATTATGCATGATCATTAATTTAAAGAAAGCCATTTCTTAGTATATGGAGTTTTACTGGCAGAAAACCAAGTCTCTTGCAAGGGGCAGATTAATTCCTGTAATACAGAAGAGTAGTGAAGGCATTAGGACATGAATCAAATGAGGAGAGCTAATCCTGTACTCTGTGTCTACATGGATGACATGTGGAAAGATTTTGGTGGTAAAAAACACACAATTGTGTTTCATGGTACTATGAAGTGTAAGCAGAAGGAATACTAAGTAGCATAACGTAATAGTGTCTAACTCATGGCCGACAGGCAACACATGTTCCTAGGGAGATTCTTCGAAGTTCCTCCTGACCAGAGGAAATTAAAAACCCAAAACTGAGGCTGCTAGGGGGAACAAAGTATGATATCATTTGCCATATATTGCTTGATCAGTTCTGCTGTTCACAAGGTAAGAAAAGGTGGCAGACTACCAGCCCCCTTTCTGTCACTGCCAGTTTTGTACAATTACCACTGTTTCACTAAGCCATTAACTGGTGCTTGCCTAGAAATTATCATTTGGGCTTATACTCTGCCCCTGTGAAGTTGGGTAGCTCAATGAACAGCATCCTCTTTTGGTATTCTGATTCAGTGAAGATGCACCTGAAGGAAGATGTGACAAAAGCAGCCTTGCTATTTTACTCCCAAGTCCTCTCCCCAACTATTGACTAGAAACCCAAAGCTATGTTCTTACCTTTTCAAGGCATGGGGATTCTTCTAAATTCTAATGTACAACTGCTTGGTGGTTGGGCTGGATAGAGAGCTGGCACCAGGCTGAGTTCACTCAACACCTCTATCATAAGCTTTTACCTTATTTTATGCCTTACTTACTGTTTTTCTTTAAATAAATACTCACCTGATTTTTGCTCAATATCCTTAAATGATTTTAAGATGCCATCTAACTGTCTTGTAAGTTCTGCTTTCAAATACTCTTCCCCAACCAGTGCTGATAACTCTTCACAAAGAGCTTGTGCTGCATCTATATTCTTCATTTCCCGTTTTATTTCCTCCTTCATTTCTTTAGCAATTTCCAGCTGTTGTTTCACAGCATCAGGTTGTGTACTCACAGCCAGGCTGCTGCTGAGTTTACTATCCAAGGCACTTAGCTTATCAGACAGACTTCTGAGTAAACTTTGATACTCTGTGCTTTTCACTATGGCTTGGTCAATTCGGTCACATCTCTTCTTCAGCTGGCTGGTTAGACTGTCCCACTTTTGTGCCACAGCTGCCAGTTGCTCTTTCACAATTTCATGGGAGGGTGGATGTTCACCAGGTCTCTCCAGAATCCCCTGCCCAGCCATAGTTAACTGCTCATATTGTGGCTTTCTGGTGTCAAATTCTTTGAGCAGAATCTAGGAAAATAAGAGAATTTTTAAAAGAATTTACTTCATGAGAGAAAAAAAGTGCTTCTGACAAAAATTCATGTAGGATTTGTTGCAGCTAAGCTCTATTTTTGAGTATATTCAAATTTAAAAGCCAGTGAAATAAATGCACCTGCTACCTAAACTGTGCTGTTTCCAAGTATTTACATCAAAGAAACAGAAAAAAAAAATAGGTGAATTTACATATCATCTAATAGAAATTCAGCTAGGAGATACAAGTAAACAATGAATTCTGTAATACTGCAGTAATTAAGGAACCACACCAAGTAAAATAACTGCTGTTTAGTTTCAAGTAGTGTCTTCTTTCCTAGACAGTTTTGATATTTGTATTAAGAAAGAACTTCAAAGAAGGTGTATTCTGACATAATATCACAATCTTTTATTACAGAACAGCGACTATTTGGCTAATTCACAAAATGACTGAATGTGCTGTGTAAGACCTTTTAAGTTATATCATTGGTTCTTGGTATTTTTCTTTTGACAGTAAGTTGCAGTGCTTACAAAAGGGACAAATATAATAGTGTTACTTTAGAGAACATTCCAAACCCTTTCTAAGTCAAGTAGGTTGAACTTTTAAGAACTGTGAAGTGATCCATCTTATGCCATCTGTCTAGACTTCTGAAGCACTTAGAAACCAATATTGAGCCATAGTATTACACACAGCATTAGAACACAGTTCATGTTTTAAACACGTCATTTTAAACAATACTGATAATAAAGGTTTAATAACACTTGTTTTGAAAAACAAATAATTTCCCATCAGTTTAGAAAAACTGGCAGCAATAGAAATGTTTGAAATCAAATTTTCTACATTGTGCAAACTCATCTGATTTCACATTTAGTTTCTTTTGTCTGCAGTTTGCTTTCTTGCTGTCACTAAGTTACTCCACTTTTTCATTGTATTTTCTCTTCAGTCTTGAACACTCTTGGTCCCGTATCTATCCACAGTGCTGCATTTCTCTTGCCTTCATATTTCTGTTAGCTACTAGCACAGTCAAGGGAATAAAATCTCAAAAAGCTAGTTTTAACCACAGACCGTGCATAAGGAATGACAGTAAAATGTCAAATTAATAAAATTCAAAGGGACATATTCATTCCTCTACAGAGAAACCACAGTATGGCCAAAGCAGAAGGACGTATCAGAGGTTCACTGTCTCCTAAACACCTTTCTTTTCCTGTTCTGATTTTTCACTTATGATAATTTTTTCTTGTATTTACTGTCATCAAATATGACATAAGCTGATAGCTAAAAATAAAAAAATTGAATAGCTCATACTAACCATGCTTTGCTCTAGATGCAAAATAGTACTTTGCTAATAGCAAAAAAGCAGAAGAAACTTAAATCAATAATGTGTGTTGGTACTACTCACCTGAACCTGTTGCTTTTGTGTATTCAGCATATTAGGATCAATTGACAGTGGTCCCAGCACACTGACCATCAGCTCCTTTTCTACAAGCCAGTGTTTTAGCTGAGCTTCTGCTGTCTGGAACTGGATCAAGTAATTTGAGGACTCTTCCAGTTTTTGTTGTCTCTCAGATGTAACTTGATTGAGTTCTTTCCATTTGGAATCTAACAATGATAATGTTATTATATTGCATGCATGTTCTAGCAGATGGACTGTGAGACAGCAGACTATATGTGCAGCATAAACAGAATTCTCTCATAAGGCTTCATGCTGATTAACTCCAGATGCCTTGTTGCATTGACTGCAAATAACATCTCTTAAAAGTAAGACCTACTTACACTTGGATGGCAGTCACCCACATGTGGAGTTTTTCAAGCAATGAATATTCAAGTTGTAATAAAATTAGATTAGAATATTACTAAATTAAAGACCCCCAAATTTAGGCTTTGGTCTCAAATGATATAGAAGACAAAGTGTTCTACTCAGTTATAACTCAGGTGTCTGATTTAGATAGACCAATCTCCCTGCTTATTCAGTAATAAAGTCCCATAAGTTTTCAAGGGTGATCAGAAGCCTGAAATTAGGCTTCAACTCTGAACAGCTCTCTGAAAAAGCCTAACTCTTTCAAATGTCTGTATCCTTCATCTAAAACCATTCATCTAAAACCTCTAAACCAGATACCTAGTGATGGGCAATGAGAATACTTCTGCATACAGATAGTTCAAAAGCACTGTGTGAGCTGAGGTTCACACCTTGCCAATCTGTGGTCTTTTTCACTATGACAAGTGGCTTCCAGAGCAGCCTTTGAGTCTTAGTCTTGTAACTTCCCCCTTCCCCTCTGTGATACTGTCAGTGCTTTCTCAGCCAGCTCTGATATTTTCTAACTCTCCCTGTCCTTGATTTTCATCCCTGTTTTTTGCAGTTCCTTTTGCTGCTTCACAGTCCTCTGCTCATTCTGTAATAATCCCCTTTCAACACTACTAAAGGTCTTTTGGAGACCTTACCTGCTACTTACACTTTTTAGAGTTTCACTTACAAGCAGGACAGGCTGAAAAAATTCTCAGCTTAAAAATTACTGTAAATTGGTGTAGCAATGGAAATGCCTATCACTATGAAACAAGGTTGGCATATACAGTGCTATTGACCTATAGATTATTTAAAATATGACAAACCAAAAAAGCATTTTTAAAAGCTTATGACAATTAGGTACTGCAATATCTCAAAATCTATTGACCAAACATGTCAAACTTAGCAAAATTTATACCGTTTTAAGAAACAGCAAAAAAACCATCACACCCACAAAATGCCAAAAGCCACTAGTTCATGGGGAAAATACATGAAGAAGAGCACTACCAACAATTCAAACCATTATCTACATGAAATTAGAATCACCTCAATTTGTTGTTTTTTGTAAAAAGAACAATATATATATGTATTTCTTGTAACTGACCAGTCAAGTTTTAGCTTCACATAGTTTGTAAAAGATAAAGCCTCCCAAGGCTTTATAGTCAAGCTATAGCCTGTGCACTAATACAAATTCAGAGCCTATGGACATCACTGGAATTTCTTCAGATCTACATGCTTGCAAATTGAGTTATTTTCATAGAATTTAAGAGGTAAGAGGAAATAAGGTATTAAAAACACTTTTTATTGCTAATAAATAAAAAAATATTCATAATGAAACAACTTTCAAATCAGTCTGAGCTATAATACAGCTTTATTGAAATACCTATTTTATCCAGTGTTTGTCTCCACTTAGGTGCCTCAGGAGAATCAGGGTTCTTTTCCAACAGCTCTGTAACTTTGTCATTCAGCTCCTGCACTTTATTTGCACTTTGTTTTAATTCCATTTCAAAAAGCTGAAAATTTAGGTGATAAAATAAATAAATAAGAGACTAAGGAAAAATGGAATAGCTAGCAGTCCATAATACTGAGGTGCCAATTATAAAGATAAAAAGTAAATATCTAGCCTGTATATACTACTTTTCTGCTATGAATCTCAAAACACGCTATAATAACATATGTTGCTAGTCAATTTTTTGGAAGAGAGAACCTGACAGATATAAACTCTATTAATAATTATTGCTTAATTTGAACAAGTGACAGAACGAGAAGAATTCAGATAAATAAGATTCACTAGGTCCCATCATATTCACATATACTAGGAATATATTTGTGTACAGAAGGGAAACTGACTAATGCGAAGTACAGCTCCCAGCAGAAATAACCCAGCTAGCCCCAACATAGAGGAGTGTGGTGTGGCCTCATTTACCTCAGGAGAAGTCCTGCTATCACAGACAGACTATTTCATGTACATCCCCATAACCCGTAGTTTAAAGAGAATCAGAATTTTAAGTGTGAACCTAACAGAAAACTGAGATACTCCAGAAAATCCTGAATAATGCTGTTCTTGCAGACAGAAGGGAATGTTTCTTATTTGTCTGGCAGAGGGTTCTTACATGATTGTTCTTAAATAACAAAGCTTGCCTCATGGAGCTGCTTTTTAATTATCCAAAACCCACAAAAACAAACACTGAACAAACTGTACTTGATTTAGAGCTTCTAGTAAAAGGTCCAATGCATCACATGACTCTTTCCTGAGCACTTGCTCAGTTTTCCAGCTATTTGTGAATACTTTTCTATTAGTACACTGCGGGTCAGATGATCACGATAGCTTTGCACATTCTCCGTTAAAAAAGAAGAGCTGGTTTTCTTTCATACTTAGTCTGAAGTTTAGGATTGAATGTTATTAAACTCTGAGGAAGTTGGTAGCTGGTCAGGTTAATTTTTAAGGGTGACCCACCAAATATAAAAGAAACTCAGTTAAATCTGATTCTGTCTTTGTTTATATACAATCACAAGCAAGAAAATAGTTTTCCCTATCCATTACATTTCCCTTTATAGATGAACCTTACATGTGTAAATATTGTCCTTCATTGCTAGGGAAGCATATGCCTCCAATGCTGAAAGAGGACAGAAGCTTACTGCTGATTCAGTGGTTTTCTCATATCAATTATAAAGGGGGAAGGAGGCTGTTGTGCAGCTATATAACTTAACAAGCATGACAGGGCTGCTGAAGAGAAACACTGCCTTGGAAGAGCCATAAGCTGCTGCAGCTGCAGAGACCAGGAGGTCTGTGGAGTGTCAGTGAGCCAGCAGCTGCAGAAACAGCTTTTGGACAGATACAGCCCCTTCAGATACTACAAGTAATCTATTATATACCTCTAAACCACTAAGATCAAAAAAGTTTATTGCATAACCATTATAGCCCCACCTTTTCAAACTGTCCACCAAAATTATTATTTTCTGGCCTGCAAAACTCATTCTCTCTGACACAGTGCTCCTTTACTCCACTGACACAGTTTGCCAGATTTGCTCTAAGCCTGACTAATATGCTTAGCAGGATCATTTAAATACTCTCTACGACATTCAGCTAGGCTGAGATATCAGTTATTTCATAGCATCTGCCTAATAACTACAAGAAAAAGTATTCGTTTGAAGGCACAAAGTACCTTATGTTGCTCAACTTGGGCTTTAACTGCTTCACTATCTGTTGGAGCAGCTTCCCAGTCTGATGCAGTTTTGTCCATTTTTTGCAACCAATGCATCATTGAGGCCGATTCTTCCTGAATATTTTGCATTTTTGAAAGCATACTTTCTAGCTCTGAAATCTTTTCATTCAATAGAACTCCCAGATCTTCATAGCTGTGATTTACATTGGACATAGCTTGTTGAACAGTTGTCAGTTCTGTAAAGAGAGGTGTACAGAGACTGTGTTAGAAGTTACAAGCCTTGAAACAATACCGAATGTACTAAAACAGTATTGAACATTGCTCTGAGTTTCAGTAGATAATAGTCCCCCAAATATGAAGTCACTGAATATGTTAGACTTATTTCCAATCCACTCTAAATATGGCACCACTACATCTGAATGAGCCAATATAGGTTCCTATTTGCAAGAGCTTCTTATTTCACAGAAATCACTATTTCAATGCATACAAGTGCACAGACATGTTTCAGTCTTTCTACCCATTGCCATTTTAGTATTTTAAATAACAATTCCATGACCAAAAGTTGAATATACTGGGCTACAGTTCAGCTACTATAATGTCCTTATATAAAAGTTCCTTTTTTCTATAAAAGAGATGGTCACAGTGATACGAATGTACATAAAATGTGTGCTTTTGTATACATATATTTGTGTATATACATATTGTGAATGCTGATGGATGTTAAATTTTCAATCCCCATTGAAAGGTATTTCTCAAAAGTCATGTCTTATATTAAAATAGCCATCTCCATATACATTTATTATATTAAAGTATATATTGATGCAGAAAACAAGGCCAGAATGGGTTGTTCTTCAAAGAAAATAATGAGATAGGTATTGTTATAATGACTTACAATATCATGCCCTAGTCAATGTAATTGTCTTATGTGATGGCTATGTGAAATTTCAGTCTAAATGACTGCTAAAGCAGATTCATGTACACTTAAAAAGTACTTCCATATTTAACAGTAATTGGCAAGCAATATTTCTTTATCACATGTTGAAATTTTTACTGACCTTTATTTTTCAAGAAATCTTGAGTTCCTGGAGCTCCTCCTTCACCATTTAAAATTGTGCCACCTGTGCATCAGGAAAGATGAAGCCTCTTGTTTATCTGGGCCTTTTCCCACCAAAACCCCAACCCTTGATTTCCTCTTCAAAACAGCATGATCCATAGCTGTTATTACAACATCAAGAGCAAAGCTCCAGCCAGCCAGTACCATAAGTGCTATCACATAGGCAGAGCATGTGGGTAGTGGGTGGGCATGCACTTAGAAGGGTTCACATGTGATGCCTATTCACATCCAGGTTGCTAACAGCACTTCCTTCCTCCCCCTAAAGTTTCCCTAATGAGACCACAGTTTTACCCAGTTTTATCCCAGGTATAGCCTGGGAGAGGATGATCTGGCACATGCAACTGAGAAGAGCACCAAACTTTAAAACAGCAAGGAGTGCTTATTGCAGGCACCACAACCAAAGGCACTGCTTACTTAGGGCACCTTTACCCCACCAGGGAAGTGGTTGAGATACCATTCCTGCAGGTATTTTAAAAACATGTATATGTGCCACTTGGGGGCATGGTTTAGTGCTGGACTTGGCAGTGCTCAGTTAACACTTGGACCTCACGATCTTAAGGGTCTTTTCCAACTTAAAAAGATTCTATGGTTTATGTGCCGTGTAACTGCACACTAAGCTCTCAAAACCAACTGGAATAATCTCTCCCTATCTTGTCATAACCAAGACTCAAGCATGAGTTCCACGATAGGAACTGCAATGTGGCACTCTTATACCTGAAGCCCTTACTGTCACTCAGAGGCAGCCCTTCACTGAAGCAGTCCTACTAATTAACCATAATACCAGAGCCTCTGAAACCAGAGCTAATGGGCTTTGTACAATAGAGTCACACCAAAGAGCAGGGGCACATGATCACACTGCAGAGAGCTGCAAGGGGAATCACTTCCCGCTCTCCTGCACATATGTATTCCCAGAAGAGCAATTAACAGAGGAGGATCAGTGGTTGCCTTGGAAAAGGCTATGCATCCTCCTCCCAGTACCAGCTGGACAGTGAGGACCACATTAGTGGCAGCTGGAGGATGGCAAGAGAAAACAAACCAGATAAGAGAAGTCAGGCCCCAGTTAGAGTTCTGTAGATCTTCACCCTCTTTTAGCTGGACTCTGGCATTTATAACTGTGATAAAGTGATACACAGTACAGCTCTTGCCAAGGAGAGCAAATGTTCTGGTCTGGAGGATTATAGCTGCTCTTATATGATAGCTATTTAACTGTTTTTTCTATCTGGATTCATAGAAGTAGAAACGAGGCAGCGGAATGAGCCCAAATAGATTACAGAGGATTTCAAAATGTTCTTTGAAAGATCTTCATATAAAGTAAAAAAAAAAAAAAATTCAAAACCAGAGGCAGCTATTACAAAAAGATGTAAGAAAGAAAGTGTTCTACTTTTGCCCAATAGGTCTCCTCTGTCAGTTACCAACCTCCCGCTTATTTGCAGATGACCAATGAAGGTCAACACACTTGAATTTATTTCCAGACCTAGTCAGTTCAAGAGCTGCTTATTGCCATTAAAACGCCCAATGTCTCTGAACTATGTCTGGAATTATACTTGGCAGAATTACTGGTTTCTGTAAAACAAATTAATATTTAGTAGTAGAATAAAATTTTTAAAATCATGGAAATAGACTTACTATCTTTAAATTATGATTACCAGTAGAATTTAGCTGGAAGTCTAGACAGAAAACACATTTTGGCCCAGGAAAATCATGCTGAGAAACAAAGTTGATTCCCTTCTGTGCTGTTGCTTCAACTAAAACACTGGCTAATACCAATTATGATATCATATTAGGATGAGTAAATTTACCTAGGCTCATTTTTTACAAAAACCATCTTCTCATTACCCTTCTAACAAAAACTTCATGATTCTGTGTTTGCTTGGTGTCACAGAATAGCCTTTTGGCCATTAAATAGGTATCTCTGTGCAGGGACATCAGAGTTCGCAAAACAAGGTTTGTCTACTTCTCCTGCTGGTAGACTTGATGGATATGTGAAACACTGAACACTGATCAAAATAAGTTAATTTCTCATTCTCAGAGGTTTTCTGGGATGAGGTGAAGGCAACTGTGATACTGTCATTTTATTCACTATCTGGGAATTATGTAACAGCTCTAGGACATGTTAAACTTTTACATCAGCTCACTTTTACATTATTTTGGCAACATAAAACAATGAGAATGTGTGCTGAATTACTCCAGCAGCTAGTCAGTTTAAATAGAATCACAGCAAACAATAGTTAAAAAGAGACATGGCTAAATGTTTTCTCACAAGACATAATATTCACAATGCTAATCCAAGAGTGAAATAATATTAATTTTGTCTTTTAAAGTTTTTTAAATTCTTGGAATGTTAAGCTTACCTGATTATACAAATGCATACCTGATTTGGCAACTGCTCTCAGTTTTGCAGGAGAAGTCACAGCAGTGATTAAGTTACACAGCAAAGTTCCTCTGCTATTCATCTTCTGCAGTTCAGGTGCCTTTAATGTCCATTCATCTTTTAAATTCTGGTTAAGAAAGATTGTAATTTGATCATTACAAAACTGACTTCAGACTTAAGAGAATTAGTGTACAGAAAGGAACAACTTTGCTGCTTGGGAATCTGTTGCAAACCATACAAAGCAAATGGGAATGTAAATGCAGACTGCAAGCCCCCTAGTCCCAATTACTGTGACTGCTTACACCTTTAACCTGCATTTCAATATCAATAATAGATGTCTTATTTCCTTCAGCCAGATTTCACTTCTCCTACAAAGGCTTACCAATGTATCTTCTAAAGGTTTCTTCAACTCCTCTGTATTCAGAGAGGGCTGTGCTGCTGGAATTCGTTCTGTTGTCTCTTTTATCCATTTCTTTAATGATTCTACAAGGAGCTCAAAAGCTTCCATTTGTTTCTGACAAGATGATACATCCTCTTCTCTAGACAATTAAAGACAAAGGAATGACAGTATTCCTTCTAATAATCAAACCAACAAACATTATTAATCTGATACTACTATTCCTAAATTCAGTGTGTCAAAAAACTAATTGTATGGATATAAGCAGAATGTGCAAAACCCATTCTTACTGCAAAGGCAACTTCTATGGAATCTTTTACAATTTCTCCAGTTTTTATTTGCAGCCTGATGCCAAATAGTACTTTAAAGCAATATACACAAGCAGTAATTTATGTTCTATCACCAAGAATCCTGTGAAAGTCACAAAATTTTAAAAATTACTTGTCTTTATTGCTCGTTTTTAGAGCTTTTGGGCCAGACCAACCAACTACAGAGACATTTTCAAATAGAATCTTTTCCTTTCAATAAAAGAGCCCTTATTTACTTGGGTCAACTGCGATATATTGAGATTGCATGCAAAAGGAGAGCAGTAATCACAACATTCACACTCTGTTGTTAGCCAAAGTGGAAACATTTTGATTATTCAACTTACTTTTCTTTTATTGTTTCCTCTACCTCTTTGAATTTCTTTGACAAAGCATTTACTTTTTCTAATACCAGTGCTTTATCTCCAGGAAGAGCATGGAATGAAAGTTCTTCAAGGAGCTGCTTCAAAACTTCCAGATCTTTCTTGTGTTGTGCCAATTCTACACTAGCTTCCTGCAAAATAGGATTACATTCTTCATATTAGACTTTACAGTCTTGTAATTTGTTGGATTTGTTAATTTTCACTTGTTGAAAATGAGACTCTTGATTGCAGCTAACCAACCAATGCTGGGAAAAAAAACCCCATGCCTTATTTCTTATTCATTCACTTGAATGAGTTAGACTAAGAAGACACAACACATACAAATTGAATGCTACAGTACCTGCATGTATTGAGACACTTCACTAACATCCTTTCTTGGTGCCTCTGTCTCACTCAGTGCCTGGTTTTTCTCATCTAGAAATGACTGGAGTTTTGTTGACAGGCCTTCAAATAGCTCCACTTTAGTCTTCAATTCCTCCATTTTCATAAGCTTCTCTCTATGCTTGTTACTTGCATCAGAAAACCTTCCTGCAAGTTCACTCATTTTAGCTTGCAGCGTGGATGCAGTGGATGGATCTGCTGTTTCCATGAACTTCTTCACTTTTTCGTTCATGGTGTTTATACTGCTTTGACGACCCGCAATGTCTTGTTCTAGCATCTGAAACATACAAGAACTACCTTGTATTACTTGCAACTAAATTTTAAGAAGTGAAATTCATCTACCATATAAAGCAACAAATCACTACAGCTAGACCATCAGTGTAATCTATTTGAGCTACAAAAATCCTTATACACAGTTTCACTTCAAACAACAGTCCTCTTTAGAGAGTATTTTGAATTTATAAAAGGTGCCAACCTAAGATTTTGATTCTTCTTTAAATCTGAATTATCAAACAAATGTTTATTTTTCAAAGAATGCTACTTACAATGCTTTTACTAATAATGTCCTGAATAGCAGCAGAATTCAAAGGCACTTGATCTTGTTCTTTAAGGCTCTTTTCAACTCCTTCCATCCAATCCAGCATTTCATCCAAACCATCCTGCACACTTAGGGATCGTGTCAGAGTTACTTGAAGTTTCTCATTCCTTTCGTTCACAGACTTGGATAAATTGTCATATCTTTCCACTATATCATCTGATTAAGAGAAGATATATTTCAATGTTTTTCCTCTAGCCAAACTAAGCTTTTATCTTACTTCACCAGCACTGGCTGGTTGAGTCAAAAATTGTACGATAGAATGAAGGAAAAAAAAGTCAGCTTTAGTCAGCAAAAGTATGGAAACAAATACAAACAAATTCAAATAAGAGCCAAGAAACACACCAGACAAGGGAAATTAGGGAGCAGCATACAGTTGTAGTGCCCAGTGTTAGAAACTGGTATCCATGTAGCTCTAGCTTAAGACAGCTGTTGACTATTCCGAAGAAATAAAACAACAGAGTATTAAGACAGCTCTTCTACAATTATGTCTCTTTTGTTATTGTGAGATCAGAGAGATTCTTCCAGATGGTTCTTCCTTAGACATCCACCACTTTCAAAATAACTCTCTGAAAGTTACAAACTCTGTGTACCTCCCATACAGTTTTATCACCAACTCCAAAGAGTCAAGCCACAGTTGTTTCATTTTTGCTGTTCTGCAAGTTACTTATGGTATTCAGTGAAGAGATAGCTGTGTGATACACAGAGAGTACCTTCAAACTTCAGACAGTGGTGAATGCCACGCTGTGCTACTTCTCACTATTGACAGGGAAAAGTATTAGGTGTAGGTGGTAAGGTTTTGGTGGCAGTAAGGGTTTGTTAGTGACATGGGTTTTTTGGCTGGATGTGAGAGGCCTGCCCCATGGAAGACACAGACGGTTCCAGCCGACTCCAGCTGACTTGTCACAGGGCACAGCTGAGTTCCTCAGCCAAACTGGTGGTGCCACTGGAAAAATGTATTTAAGAAAAGGGAAAACACTGAATGAAACTGAGAAATGAAGGAAAAGAAAGTATGAAAACAGCCCTGCAGATATGAAGGTCAGAGAAGAAAGAGGGAGAAGAGATGCTCCAGGTGCTGGAGCAGAGATTCCCCTGAAGCCTGTGGAGAATGGAGGAGCAGATAACCACACTGCAGCACATAGAGGAGCCACGCTAGAGGAAGTGGATATTTCCTGAAGGAAACGCAGCTTACATCCACATTGGAACAATATTAACCCAAAAGATTTCAGCCTGCAGAGAGGTCCCTCACTGGAGATGGAGAAATGTTAGGAGGAAGCAGCAGCATAGCAACAGAGTAACTACAAGCCCCATTTCCCATCCACACTGCACTGTTTGGAAGGGAGGAAAGGGGAGTTATGGTAGTTAGGAAGGAAGGAGTGATGGTAAGCCTGGAAAAAAGAGTGGGGTGGAGAATAGCACTGCTGTAATTTGTCTTTGTTTCACATTTCCCAAACCTGTTTTATTTGGCAATAAATGAAAGTTTTTTGCCAAGTCAAGTATATTTTGCTCATGACAGTTAAAAGTGAGTCATCTCCCTGTCTTTATCTCAACCCATGGGCTTTTCTATCTTAATTTTTATCCCCATCCACTTGAGCAAAGGGAGCGAGAGAAAAGGTAGCTGGGCATCTGTCAGCCTGCCAAAGTCAACCCCTTCAGAGACAATTTCTTAAAGTTAGAAGGAAGTAATTCCTAAGATAAGCAAACTTCAAATAACTGATTGTAAACAGGTTCCTTGGAGTCATGTTTCTCTGGAGAATTTATGATCCTCAGCAAATCACTACCTCAGCTCGGCAATCCCTATTTCTGTAAAAAGAAAAAAATGAAATGACAGTGAAAAGCATATGGATCCATGTAGGAGAGAGACCAACAATAAAATTAATGTGTTATGACTCAACAAAACATGGACTTGAACAGTGACATAAGAATGTGGAAGCTCTGTAATTTTTCTCTTCCAGAACCTGCATGCAGACACAAGTGATAAAAAGAGGTATTAAGAAAAACAAATATTTTACCCAGTGTTTTCTGAATCTCATCTTTGTCTGGTGTCAACTCTCCCCTTGTGTCCAATAACACTTCAGCAGCTTTTTTCAGTTTTTCTACAGCAATTTGGTGGTTAGACACTTGTCCCTGAAGAACCTGTAAAATTCCACTATTATCAGTTATGCTTTTCAGTACACTTGATATTTACATAAGCAAGAGTTGAGATACATCACAGAACCTAAACTTAGTGCTGGGAATAAACTAGCTCAATTTGTGACCTCTCTTTAACAAAAATCCTGACCAGTAGTTATGGCTGCTGTTAACCTTCTGGCCCTTGTTTTAGTTCATTCACCATCTTTTCTACCTTATGTTTTAGAATACTTGTCTGACCCAACTTATTTCTTGCATGTAACTTCAAATGCATCTTTTGATTAATTATTTCTAGAGACCCTTTGTACAGGCTATTATAAACACATTTTTCAACTCAGTATCCAGGAACAATTCAGAAAGAAAAGCATACAACCAACAGCAGCAGTTACACATTCACCAGCAGTGGTAGCAACAAAGGATCAGCTGATAATTGTAGCACACAGGAATAGCTTGAAACAAAATGATTGTCTTCACAGGCAGGAACCCTTGAAGCAGTGTGGCTGAATTTTGCCTAGGTTTGTCCATCTAACCAAGGAACACATGTTCAGAGCCTAGCTGAGCCATGATTTTCTTCAGAGTCAACAAAGACAGTAAGTCTGAATCAACTTCTAGTGGCTTTATCTCTCTAGTGTGCAAGAGTACTTTAGGATAAATAATATTTAAATTATTTCAGGCCTCTGTGCTAGTGTTTGTTTTGATTACTTGAACCTTATACAAGTCCAAAATGAAGGGACACGTTGTTTTTTGGTTTGTTTTTTTTTTTAATATTCATTAATACTCAATGAATATATTAATCAAAAGGTAATCTTATGTGCCCTGCCAGCACAAAGAAGTCTCGTCAGTGCATTCAGCACTGGTACCCAGAGCAGAGGAGTGTGCCAGAGCACAGTACCTCATCTTGCTGACCCATTTGACACAATGAGTCTCCAAGAGATCTGAAGAGGCTTAGGCTAGTACTTGTGCAGAAAGAAAAGAAAAAAGAAAAAAGGGGGGGGGACAATGTACCAGAAAACTTTGCTAACAGAAGGCAAGCAAGCTGATGCCAGAGGCAGTGAAGAATATTCTGAAGAACAGTTAATCCCCATAAAAAGATTAGACCTCACCATGCTGCCAAGGTCTGTGTCTAGCTGGATTATCAGCTGCATGTGTTGGCTACAAGGGACAGCTTTAACTTGCAGCACCTGACTTCCTCAAAATACTCTTTGTTTTGCTTTCATTAATTGGCTTGCTTTCTTCAGCCTCCTGTTTTTTCTCTTTCTTTGAATCTTTTGACATTTTGTACCCTCTCCCTTCTTCCCAACTCATAGTCATTGAGTGCTCTTTTGTGTGGCAAGTAATCCATGTAGACATTTCATAAAAAGAACCCTAGTACTCAATCCTTTTGTATTACATCCATGAAAAATTTGCATTATTGAGAATATAATTCATTTTGGCATAAGGAACAAAAAGTTTAAATGAAGCTTCGATTTTTAATTTGTTTTATTCCTACTCTTATAGTGCTTGGAAGCACAAATATACCTAAATATTCAATTGCTAGGAGTTCACAATTTACACTTTTAATTTTGTTGTCTTAAACAAGGCTGTGATTTGTCTCCTTTTGCTGCCAGACAGCAAAGTGCTGGGTATTTCCAGCAGCCAATTTGAAAGATATCATAGGTAAAGGTAACTACTGCTCAGGCTGATGGGAGGGAGGTGATTAAAGCTTGTACTTTCCAAAAGGCATTGACTATAATTTTTCAGTAGTAAATGTGTCTGACCTGCACTGATCCTTCACCAAGCACAGAAAAAACAGGGAGGAAGTGCCTGACCATTAGTCTTGCTCACTAAAAACCAAATAATCCAGCTTTTTTTTTTATAGCATAGGTGATTGCATGTGTTTATGAAAATATAAGAGTCAGTTCGAAGATGACAGACTGTGTGAAACTTCATATAACTCACCATATACTTGAGTTCCTAAAGCCTTCTCCAAACCTACACTTTATACAGGTATCTAGAGTTTTACCTTCACAACCCCTATCACTAACTTTTCTTGCCTGCACTAGGGTTTACATAAAGGTGAGTTATATCCTCAGTGGCAAAAAAACCCTAAACAAAGCCAAACTGTCCTGTGCAACACAAGTAATATTAAATTCACTCTCTGTGGGGTATATAGCACTGGGTGAAACTGAAACAGGCAGACAGACTACCCACATCACACTGCTCACCTGGTATGATCCCTTTCATAATGAAGTAACACACAAATGTGAACAGAAAAAAAAAAAAATCAAGAGTCACAGACAACAATGAAATGGACTTCTCTGTCTGGAACCTTATCCAAGCCTTATTCTGATAGCAAACCATAATCACTAAATCATTTCTTAGCTCAAACACTTTTTCTAAATGATAGAAAACACATCTTGCTTTCACTGCTGCTAACAGTATCTTGGTACTCCATTTTTTTTCACCCAGTGCTTTTCAGATACTGCTCTGGACAGCCAAATTTCAGAACCATAGAAGCTGTATGCCCACATGCAAAGAAAGGATTTGGCCTGTGGCCACTTGGCTTCTATTAGATCATCCTGTTTTTCAGACAAATATAGTTCCTTTTAGGATAAAAGTGCTGCTGTATTTTAAAGTTTGTCACCTTAGTTTCTTCAAGTTGTCTTTGGAGATTTTTGGGGTCCAGTGCAATTGGCTCTGACAGTTGTTTGTTCACAGCTATTTCAGAGGCCTGGAGACCTGACAAAAGTCCAGATGAGGCATCTTCATAATGCTGGTATTTATCCACCAGGTCTTTAAGGTTATTTCCAAGGATGCTACACTAAAAGAGTAAAAAAGAAACAAGCAAATACACAGGCATTAAACTGAGTGTTGCATTTCATACTAATCTCAAAGTTATACATTCTTTCCTCTACTACTACATCATTTTTTCCAGCCATCATTTCACTACCTAACTGCTTTCTGAACTAAGATATGACAGCTGGACAGGCTATGCACCAGTTTGTGCTCCTAAAGGGTGATTTAGGATTAAATCACCGATGCAGGTGGGAAACAGGAATTTTACTTGCTGTACTGGAATAGGAAAAGCTTCAGGAATGATTTTTGATTAATTCATAAAGAGATTCTTTATCAGAACTCCAGCAGCAAAAATGTAGAAAACAAGTGGAAAGTATAAACATGGAAAGCCACAGGAAGCTAGATTTTTTTTTTTTTTTCAATCAGGAGAGAGATGTATGTTCACTAAAATACAGACGGTGGAGTGTTGTTCTCATAACTACCTTACCTGCATAGTGAATCCAAAATTATATGGTTCCATGTTGTACATACCCTTTGTTCTATTCACTTTAAAATGTCATCTGACCAAGATCCTGTTAGTCCTGCATGTTAGCATGCCCCAAAATGTTTACAGAGATTTGTCACATAAAATAGTTAATGAAACTCTTTCAGACTTTCTGGAGATGGTTTCACAAGCAAAATCAGACTGTATCAAGTCATAATATTTATAAACATTTACATGAAATGTTTCTATTCTGAACCTTCCAGATACTGTATTTTAATATTTACAAATGGTACTTGGTCTCCATCTGGTGGGCAGACATAGAACATGCTTACTTATATTCCCACTTAACCTAGAACTGACTTTGGGATTCCTTCAACATATAAGCCTATAAAAACATGTCTCACACGTGTGCGAATACATATATAAAAGTAAAAGCAATCTATTTATTAAAAGCAAGAAATTTTTACAAAGAGCAAAAAAGGTTACTAACAATTAATTTTCAACTTGGAAAATCTCACTAATAGTGGACAATCTCACTTTTTAGAATTCTGTCCTTAAAGATACAAAAGGTCTNTCTACTACTACATCATTTTTTCCAGCCATCATTTCACTGCCTAACTGCTTTCTGAACTAAGACATGACAGCTGGACAGGCTATGCACCAGTTTGTGCTCCTAAAGGGTGATTTAGGATTAAATCACCGATGCAGGTGGGAAACAGGAATTTTACTTGCTGTACTGGAATAGGAAAATCTTCAGGAATGATTTTTGATTAATTCATAAAGAGATTCTTTATCAGAACTCCAGCAGCAAAAATGTAGAAAACAAGTGGAAAGTATAAACATGGAAAGCCACAGGAAGCTAGATTTTTTTTTTTTTTTCAATCAGGAGAGAGATGTATGTTCACTAAAATACAGACGGTGGAGTGTTGTTCTCATAACTACCTTACCTGCATAGTGAATCCAAAATTATATGGTTCCATGTTGTACATACCCTTTGTTCTATTCACTTTAAAATGTCATCTGACCAAGATCCTGTTAGTCCTGCATGTTAGCATGCCCCAAAATGTTTACAGAGATTTGTCACATAAAATAGTTAATGAAACTCTTTCAGACTTTCTGGAGATGGTTTCACAAGCAAAATCAGACTGTATCAAGTCATAATATTTATAAACATTTACATGAAATGTTTCTATTCTGAACCTTCCAGATACTGTATTTTAATATTTACAAATGGTACTTGGTCTCCATCTGGTGGGCAGACATAGAACATGCTTACTTATATTCCCACTTAACCTAGAACTGACTTTGGGATTCCTTCAACATATAAGCCTATAAAAACATGTCTCACACATGTGCGAATACATATATAAAAGTAAAAGCAATCTATTTATTAAAAGCAAGAAATTTTTACAAAGAGCAAAAAAGGTTACTAACAATTAATTTTCAACTTGGAAAATCTCACTAATAGTGGACAATCTCACTTTTTAGAATTCTGTCCTTAAAGATACAAAAGGTCTACTTTGTTCTGCAAATTTATTGTCAAATACATAAAGCATGTCTATTATAACCCTGCTAAATGTATATAAGGAAAGAACAGAATTTGGAAAATTGACAAATCAAGCTGCTGGCATGGGACTTGTATGTGAATAAAAATAAGCTCTCTGAAAATGTTGCTATTAAATCTTTACATTAACACTCAAAGTAATTCAATAAACCAACTGCAGAAAATCTAACATGTCAATAAAATTGTCAGTTTAGCTTCCCTGTTCATACCAGTTAAGCAGGAAAAGGAAAATGTGCTTCTGTAAATGAACAGCTGTCTTGACAAACTGAGAAAACAACTTTTACACTGCTTTTTTAACCATGAAATCTAATATATGTCTTTATAGAATTTACATTTCTGAGCATGAAAACCTTAAAGAGATAATAATTTCCAGACAAAGATGGCCACTGTTGCAGACCAACACTGTAGCAGTGGACATCGAAGTTCTACTAAGGAGTTTGAACATATGATCTAGAAAAATATAAAACAGCACAGTCAAAGGCTAATGATAGCAACTCTGTCTTCAATGGTTCAATTAATAATTATCTCAAAAGTTTATAGTTCTGGAATATTATCAATATTGAACAACCCTTGTTTTTTTGAAAAGAGCTGGAAATTTGGCATGCAAGACTAGTTGGTGATGTTAGTCTAGTTCTGTAAGGCAGATTCCATATGTGAACCTGTAACAGCCAGATTATCTTGCCTCCCTGAGGTACATGGAGGATTTTGCACTGCTAATTAGTCATTAGTTAGACACTAATCTGATACAGTTAAGAATAAAATGTTTACTTGGCAGAGCAGTAGAAAATAATTGCTGTCCCTAAATCACTAAGTTCTTTCATGCCTAGTGCTGGCATCAAAGGTCACATTGGGACAAACTATTTCAGGATAAAAATTAAAACTTTTCCTGTTATTTTTGGCATAGTCTCTCTCTTTTTACACTCATTTTATTAGTAGCGAGCCGAAAAATAAACAGCTGTGAGAAATATTGCAAGTAACATAAAGGAACATTATATATCTGAAATTATTACAATTTCTTTCCACCCCAAATCATTACTCAAGGCATTTTGAGCTGCCACAATCTCAGAGGCTGTTTGTAAGGAAAGAACAATGAAGAACTCTGGTCTCATTTCTTTCTTGTAACACAAAGTAGAAAGTATCATCCATTCAGATGTTTAATAGTCTGACACTTGACTAAAGTAGACTTAGAAAAGCATCTTGTTTTGTTATTTAACTTTGAGAAACAAAGAATTTAAAACTGCTCACAGTGTTGTTTCATCAACTAGCTCCTGTCTACACAAATTGCTAAAATAAATTACAGTAGTAATTGCTATTGCTATTCCCATTTAGTATAAATAAAACTCACCTTAGTATAGAGAGATTTGAAGCGATCTGAAGCTCTATCAAGTTTATTTTGCACTTCAGTATATGTAGCTGAAGTATCGATGCCATCTTTGTCAACCTTCACACCATCTCTTTTGCTGCATGACCTTGCAGCATCCAAAACTCTTTGTCCAGAAATTGTAATATAGCGTAAATCACCTTTGTGGGATATAACATCTTCTGAAAAACTCTTCTGCCTTTTCAACTTGACCATAATACCACTGAAGTCAGAAGCCCCTGCCTCCAAATTGTCAAGTTCTTGTTCTGCCTGCTGCAGCCATGTTTCAAATTCACTATAGTCTGCATCAAATTTCTCCAATTCTTCCCTTAGAGAATGGGTCAATTTCATTTTTCTTTCTGATTCAGCCAAAGCAGTCTCATACTGTGCCTTCAGCTCTTTCATGTTCCTTTGCATCTTGTCTTTTTCTTCAGGGGTGAGGTAGTGTCCTTGTTTCTCAAGCAGTGCCTGTGCAGACTGAGTTGCTACTATGATAGCTTGCTGCTGTGAAATAATTTTCTCATGTTGAGCCTACAAATAAAAGAATAAATTAAAACCAGCACCTTCTCACAATGGTTCTCTAGAAAAGGACATGCAAAACAAAAACCATCAAAATGATAAAAGGCTTTTCTAATGTTAATATTTTTTTTTTATTATAACACCCACATTCTTTCAGTAATTTGAGTTAAAGTGTGACTCTTGGTCATCATGTTTCTGTGCAGTTAAAAAATTTTGCAAAACATTCAATGGTATTTTTGCCAGATGTATGAGCCATGATGTATGGGCCATGACCATATGGAAATGTTCAAGTATCACTGCAACATTCAAAGGTAGGCAAGTTTCCAAATCAAAACTCTACATGTCCTCTTACTTATATTGTAGCTACCATTACAGACAAACAGATGTAAAGGAGTCAAAACATCAAACATAGTACAGATATTTTCTTCTTACACTCAGTGAAAAAAAAAAATTACTTGGGTTTTGAAATTTCATTTTTCAAAATCAAGAGCCATGATTCTTATCAAATATAGTTAGCTATAAAACAGGTTCAGGCGACATTAAAAATCAAGACAAAATCTACACATGTAAATTTTTCAATCCCATAAAAAAATATTTAAGTCGAGGAACTAGTAGTATATTCCAAATGAAAAACATATTTCAAATATATTCTTTCAGATAATTCTTCATTCCTGAAGTTCCCCCATGAAAAATAGATATGTAAAATAAACAGTATGTTTTTCTTTCATGAGTACATTGGCAAATTATTCTGTAGGCACTAGGTACAGAAATTAACTGTCAAAAAAAGATAAAAATATTATGTACACACAATTCAATAATCCTATTTGCTTAGGTTGTTTTTGGGGTTTTGGGTTTTGGGATTTTTTTAATTGAAAATAAGGAAATCCAAAACACAATGAGCTACAAGCATAATAATTTTCTCTAAGATGTCAACCAACTCACACCTAAAGGTTCGTGGTTTCTCAGCTGTAAGACAGCGAACACCATAAAACGGAATTCTTATTATTTTAAATGCTTCCAACTTACTCAGAAAATCTGTTTTTAAAAGGCTGCTCTGTAATTTTATGTACTCTATTCTTCTGAAGCCTTCAAACACTGCTTTGCCCATGTGTTAAAGTTGTAAGAAATGAAAACTATAATTTCAGTAAACTATTATTTGCAGCAAATTGCAATCAGTATTCACAGGGGATTAAAAGAGGATGAATCATCCGGGTATCACAAAAATTTTTTTAAAGTCACATAAAAGGGTATGAATTTATATTGCTACTTTTTGCATTTTATTTGCCTGCATCAATTTCTCACTACAAAAATAAAAGACTCACCATGAAGATTGCTTACATTTACCTTGCAGAATGTGTCTTTTCTCTCATTTTGCAGGAAACAACTATAGTGACAGCAAAAAAGTGACAAATGTGCAATGCATCCTAACTACTGAAATTCCTACCACTGTAGGAATTGTGTATTACTGCCTTCCTAGTGCTTGCTGCAAAGCCTATGACAGACAGGATAAAACTGAGTTCACTTATGTTGAAAAAGGAGTGATACACCTAAATGTTAATAAAACCCATTAACAATACCTTGACTTTCTGATACTGCTGGTTCAGATTATCATCAATGTTTTTTACTAGTCCGTCCACCCGAGTTTCAATGTCTTCCTGCATTTCCAGCAGATTACCATTGACATCATCCTCGTCTCCTTCCAAAACTTTCACATCTCCTTCTTCAAAGTGTGTTCCATTCTGCTCTATCACTTGCTTAAATTTCCGGCCATGCTCTGCTTCTTTATCCACATTCGATAACCAATCCAAAAGATTTTCTATTGTATTTTTACTTTCTTCCAGCTGTTCTATGGCTGCAACCTACATTGAAATGTCATAGTTTCAATTCAGAAATCTCCTTTAAAGATCAGAAAATATCAAATAAATATACAAATAAACTATATAAAATACATTAAAATCAAAGAAATTTTTTTTACTAATATAGAGGTTGCTGTCTATTTTATAAGAAAACAAACCAACAGTTTATTAGTTATGCAAATTAAATGTTATATTAACCTCTCAACAGTTTATCAATATGTATTGCTTTTGCTTGGCCAGGTTTTGGAACTGAGAGGGCTGCAGGGGTGGCTTGTCTGAGAAGCTTCCAGAAGCTTCTTCATGTCCAACAGACCCAATGCCAAGCAGCTCCAGCATGGACCCACCCCAAAGGCCAAGGCCATCAGCAATGGTGGTAGCAACTCTGGGATCACATAGCAAAATGGTAAAAAAAAAAAGGCATGAAAAACAGCAGCCTGAACAGAGTGGTGAGAACATGTGTGAGGAACAGCTCTGCAGACACCAAGGTCAGTGCAGAGGGAGGGGCATGAGCTGCTCCAGGTGCTGGAGCTGAGATTCCCCTGCAGCCTGTGGTGCAGCCCATGGTGAGGCAGCTGTGCCCCTGCAGCCCATGGAGGGGCACAGGCATGCAGAGATCCACCTGCAGCCCTGAGAAGACCCCCACTCCAGAGCACATGGATGACCAAAGGAAGCTGTGACCCTGTGGGAAGCCTGCACCAGAGCAGGCATGTGGCACAACTTGTGACCCCATTCCACACACTGGAACCGTGTGCTTGAAGGACTGCACCGCCTGGAAGGGACCACAGTGGAGCCCTTGGAAAGCACTCATGTTGGAGAAGTTCATGAAGGACTGTCTCCTGTGTGAGGGACCCCACACTGGAGGACAGGAAGAGTGTGAGGAGTCCTCCCCTTGAGGAGGAAGGAGAGGTAGAGACAACGTGTGATGAAATGACCCACACTTCCCAATCCCCTGGCACCAGAGATGGGAATGAGGGAGAGAACTCCAGAGCTGAGTTCAGGAACAAGGGAGAGGTGGAGGGAAAGTATCTTTAAGATTTAGTTTTTATTTCTCGTTATCCTATTCTGATTTGACTGGTAATAATTTCCCCAAGTCAAGCCTGTTCTGCCCATGACAGCAACAGCGAGTGATGTCTCCCTGCTCTTATCTCAACCCACAAGCCTTTCAGCCTTTCAATAAATTTTCTCTCCCCTGTCCAGCTGAGGAAGGAAGTGATGGAATGGCTTTTGGCATCCAGGCAAGGTCAACCCACCACACAACAGTAAGTTGCATGACTAATATTATAAGGCATGGAAAAGATTTGAATAGAGGTATGAAACAGTTGCCTAAAAACCTTTTCTGTTTCCTGCTTAATCGCAGTTGTCATAGCTTTATCCAGTTCTTTTTTGGACTCTTCTGCCTTCTGGCTAAGGAGCAAACACTTTGTCTTAGCTTCATTTAGTTTCTGTTCCAGAATAGCCTTGTCTTCCTGTGACAACTTTTCTCCATTCTCTTTCAAGAAGGTTTCAGTATTTTTCACGATCTCTGCCAGTGTCTGGGCACTTGTTCTCATGTCTTTTTGTATCTCCTTTTGATAAAAAAAAAAGCAAATAGGAGTAAGAAAATTATCCATTACATCTGTCCAATTAACTTTATTGGACTGTCTCTCTTCTAGGGGTAAGCACCACACTGGTCCTTCCTACCTGCACATAATACATTACTAAATTGCAGACAATTATTAAAATCAAACTCAGTAACATCTGACAATGTTGTTGCAGCTGAATCTGTCTTTTTTAACTTTTTTCAAAACTGCAAATCTGTTTGCTTACAGTCCTATTCAGACTGGGACCACTTTTCCACCTTTGTTTAGCAGCTGAAATATTGCATTTTCACGTATGCAGAACATATATATATTTTTTTTAGAAATCAAGACTTAAGTAAATCTGCTACACTGCAGTTAGTAAAGTGAGTCTCCTGACAAATTCCATTACTACTGCAGCAGAAAGCTGCTGAACATAAGCTGATTGAATAGAAGTCAGAAAATTGCAATAATCTTTCCTGAGTGAACATTTTCCCACATTTCTTGGGTTTGTTCAGGCTAGAACTTGCATACTTTTTTTTTCTTCTATTGTAATAAATCGTAATATTTCAGTATCTCAAGAATGTTTTATTCCATTGAATTCCATGGAGGACAGACCTTTAGTTTTGATTTACCCAAAGCAGTTTTCCTAGTCTGCCTCCCAATTATCTGAGAAGATTTTTAATTGTAATGACGACACTGTTGAATACATTCCCCCAGTTACTGAAACAGTGACAATATTCACCTTTTTATGCAGTGTAATAATCTTGGAGATGAAGACACAACATTTGATCCTCATTCTAGACTACAGATTTTGCAGCTAAACAAATACAGCTACAGATAGAGCAGCTAAAACTGCAGCTCATTTTAACACTTCAGCAAGTACATTAGAATTCCTGGGATATCTGTATCAAGAAAAGCTTCTCCTGTGACCAGAATCTCTGTGCTCCCTTTCAAACAGCACACTGAGGATGAAAGCTCTGACTTAATATTAAAAAGACTGGTTTTAACCCCCATTCCCTCCTAAGACACACTTTTTTGAATGGTGATTCCAAGAAATCAGTCAGAAAATAACAAGTAGTTGGCTAAGGAGTCACAAACAGCTGATGAAAAAAAAAAAGGGGCAAAAAAGAGGCATATGCTGTCTCAGTTCTTCTCTCCCCAGGAGTAACCCATTTAGGCCATAAATCCTTAATAGGTAGGAGATATAAAAAGCTAGTCCTGGAGTAGTCTGTATGACTAATTAAAAGAACAACTTTGACAGACTAGTTGCATTACTTCAAAGATAAGTAAAGCGAGGCAAGATGAATAAGGAAAAATCTCATTTTACCGAGAGTTGGAGCTCCACAGAATAGCAAACTAGTACTAAGAGAAGGAGGAAGAGTACCAAATCCTTCAGTCCTTTAACTACCATAAACTCACTATCTATCAGGACACAGTAAAAGTGCATAGATGGCTGGATACAGCTGAAGAGCAAGGGGAGTAAACAAATTGAAAGGGGTTTGCTAGATGAGAACACCAAAGAGATTGCAAGAAATGCTAACAAGGACTAGAATTCAAAACAAAGCAAGAGTAAAGCAATGAAAAGCCTCAGGCAAGAAAAAAACATGGCAGCAAAATTTTTCAAAGTAGTCTGAAGAGGAATAACACCTCCTGATACCAGTTAAAAAGCTGGCTAGATTATTTTAGCACAATAAACGTGTGATTTTATCACATTCAACAGGAACAACCTTACACTAATATATTAACAAAAAATCATGCCTGCTTCAGGAGTGCTTCTTGAAATGTGTAGCACATACTGCCTATTGGAGTGACTCCTCTTTTGGAAGTTTCTCTTCTCCCACTGGCACGTACTGGAGTGCATTCATAGGCAGCAGTTTAAATGCATGCCACTAAGCTTTTACTCTTGGTAGGTCAAACAAATCTATTTTATTCTACTCTCACATAGCAAGCCTTGTTACTCAACAAAAGAGTTGAGTCACTCTCCTCTGCACTCAGCCTTCTTTTAACTCCTCTGACTAGAATTGTGCATACCTCCTGTTTGGTCTGGTATTGTTCCAGCTCAGCCTTGCTGTCTCCAATAACAAGAGACTGTCGCTGTCCGATGAGTCGATTTTCAGTCTGTGTAAGCAAATCACAGACTTCCTGCAGCTTCTCTTTGCATTCCTGCTGCCGTTCAGCCACATCCTATATTAAAGCCAAGTACAATTGAACAATAAGACAAAAAATCCTCACTTCAGGAACCAGCACTCTAATAGATATCAGAAATCTTTGAACATCAATATTGCAAAGCAACAATTTTAAAAGTATGCTGTAAACATGATAGCAGTGGTACAAAGAGCAAGATGAACATACAGAAGTTATGGATAAACCTCAAATATGTTGTAAGTAAAAGAGACCATGTTTGATGGAATTGCCCAATAGAAGTCTGGCCATGCACATATGTGAAGGATGAAATCTCCAAACAACAGGAGTGAAAATCCAGTCTCTTAACCACTTGAAACCTGTGATAAACATATTAATTCTGAAAAAAAAAGGACATCAAAACAGAGGTTAGTTGTGAATGTGAGTTAGCTCTTTTTGATATGCCATAACATGTTACCTGAATAGAAACTGTGGACTTTTTAAGCAGTAGAGAAGAACAAAACATGCAAGCTCATTATTGTTATAAAGTGCTAGAAAACTTATCTGTGCCTTTCCTATATTCAATTTTATACTACTTTCACAAAATATAGTGGAAAGAAATGTTCTTGGAATGAAAAAATAATACAAAGTATTCAGAATACTAAAGCACTTTTATTTACACATAAACCTGAGGCTGAGGTGGTGATTCTCAGTCCTAACACTGCTTCTATGAGAGGAGAAAAGGTGCCCTTAAGCTGCAGCATCTTATCAGCCTCTTTTGACTCTATAAAGGTTACACTTGCCAGCTGCAGCTGTTCCAGCTAAAGAAGTAACTGGCCCAAGTTGACTCACAGTTTTCCCAGTGCCATGTCTACAACTGCAAGAATCTTGGCTGATTTACTCATATGTTTGTCCCTCTAACCAATCTCAGTCCAAACAATCCATAGTACACGGATTTTAAAAAATTTGGTTCTTGGACATTGAAGATCTAGAGAAAAGATCACATAAGCAGATGATCTGGCAAATTAAAGGGAAAGAAAATCTTCAGCAAGACCAAAGTGTTATGCAATGGTGCAATAGCAAATTCAGTAATCAATATAGCTCAGATCAATTACTGATATAGCTGCTGAAGAAACACCACTTGGGAGAAACCTCAAGTAAATTTCTCTCATTGCTAGAAAGAATAGACCTGTGTCTCTTCTTAATTTAATACCCTGTTTCTGTGAATATTCCAAGGAAAGACAAAAATGATAGTTCATCAAATTTCATCAATATCATCTTAGTAGAACTACAAATGTATCTCTAGTAAAAAGAAATAGAAATACTCTCAATATCACATGCTGGTATTAAAATTCCTCATCCAAAGACAGAAACACTCAGCACACATTTACACAGAAAGGCAAACCTTCCGATCACCCAGCTCTTGCACTGCCTGTAACTGAGTCTCTAAAGATTCCACTTGAGAAGATATTGCTTCCTGTGCTTCCTGAAAAGATTTCTGGGTGGTATTTAAGAGCCTCAGCAGCTGTTTGCTCTGATTAGGAGAAAGATCTTCAGCATGTTCAGAAATGAAGAACTGAACATCAAACGCAGTGGATTCCAGTTGCATTTTTTTACAGCTGAGCTCTGCAGCACTGGTCTGTAAATGAAGTTAAGGGGATTACTAGCAACAAAGAAAAAATAAGTACAAATAAATCACACTTGTCCCTACTATATTTTCTTCACCCCTATTCCAAAATGCTTTTGGTAGACAATTTAGCCATGGAAAATCAACACTCAGAATCCTACCGACACATTCAGATATGACATCAGAACATGTGCACAGTTTGCCTCAGGACAGCTCGTGTCCAAGTAATAAAAAGTGTGATATTGTACATCTCTATTTCTTTCTCTATCATGGATGTTTGAAAACTGACTGACCTTCAACTCTAAAAGATTTATGGCAGGTTAGATTTAAAATTTCTAGGTTCTATGTCTGAAGATCCAGAAATTTTAAAATTCCATTCCTATTCTTAACTCCGCAGCAAGAATGTCACAATTTCTAGAAAGGTGGCAAATTCTGCCAACAGCTACATACTGTGGAGCCCCTATGACCATATCATTTATCTGGAACTCTATTTAAGCACATTAAAACAACTACAATTATTTTTATTATTCATACATAAAGAAGTGTATAAACTTGACTGACAATTTTACCTCCTTTGTTTTC
>VWZN01002204.1:55802-82048 GCA_013396955.1 Regulus satrapa
AATTTTACCTCCTTTGTTTTCTATTACTCCTTTTATGGAGTGTGTAATCAAAATACCTTTTTATCTTTTCCCATCTGTTCTCACATATAATTGATTTGGAGGACAACTAATCTTCAGTAAAGATTGTGAACCCAATGCATAAAAATCCAATTTTAATCACTGAAGTAGTTCTATTATAAATTAGATTTCTAAAAGGCTCAGATTTATTAATAACTTACAAACTTTGTTTGCAAAAAGTAACTTACAAATGTAAGTAGAAAAAATAGCTTTCTCAGTAATCCTAACTCTATGAATCTTTTAACAAGTGAAAAAGTAAATCAACAAGATTTTATGACTGGATTATCAAAAGGTTGTCTTCTGACATAATTACTTCCAGTCATCTCTTCAGGCTATAGAAGTTATTGAGAAGGAATAAAAAATGTAGTTAGTAGTTAATAATAAGGAGCAACTTTTTCCAGAAGCATCAACACCTGACATAAAGGGCACTTACTTTAAATAGCTGTAAACTTTTCTTCATGTCTTCTATATCATTAGTATTCATTGTGAAGTCATTCAGTATTTTATTGTTCTCTGTGATCCAGTCTGAAAATGTCTGCAGTTGGTTTAAAAGTTGCTGGTGTAATCCTGCAAGCTTAGACTAGAAAGGGAAGTTGTATATTTATTTATGCTCCTGGAGCCTCGTCACATTTTCTACCATATTAAATTAAATCATACATGTATTTTTATACTAAGATAAAATAAACAAAAGCCAAATTCCTTTATTTTAGCTCAATTACCTTGAAGAAAATCAAGGTAAAAACATACACTGATAAAAACATACCATTTCCAAGTCAACAGCGCTGACTATTTGTTTTACTCGTTTTGAAGATCTGTCACAGAGCACCAAAAATGCTTCCTGCAAAGTGTCATAGCTTATCTTTAGCTCTTTAAGTTTCTCTTCTGGAATATCCCTGTTACAAGACTTTAAGAATTCTTCTGCCAATTTTGTGTCCTTTTTTAGGATAATTGCAAAGGTAGCCAGTCCTGATTCAAATGACTACAAAGAGAATATATAAAAATGCATTAAGTTACTAGGAAAAACATACACATCTGAATTGCTTTAATTACATTTTAAATCTGTCTTTTTAAACCTAAGGGCTATTTCTAGCACCCATCACTGAAGAACAAGCATAAAGAACACTTTACTTACCTCTAACTGTTCTAGTTCAGCTTTTAGTGTTTCCAGGCTGTTACTAATAGGCTGCTGTTTATCTAGGTGGTTTTTCATATCTTGAAGCACTGCCAAATGTTCTTGCATTTTCTCTGTTAACTTTAAACATTGCTGTACTCCATCAAACTGAAAATTAGTTTTAAAAATAAGAAAATATTTTTCCAAACTGACTTGAAAATAAGCAATAAAAGCCCCCATGATTATTGTGATTTATTTTAAATATATAATCTAACTTTTCAACCATTTTTCCAGTTCAATTGTTCTGTCCAGCACTCAGAAAGATCCATGCAACTCCATTAACACCAGACACTGAGTACATATTCTTGTTACTTACCGTGCTACTGGCGGTGTCTCCCACGACTGCTTCTTTTGTTTTCAAAACAGGCTCAGTAAAGCCTCTGGACAGGCTTTCATGCTCCTGATCACTTTTCCAAGCAGTGGTTGTGTTATTTGCCAATGTTTTCCCTTCATCAATTTCTGATCCGAGCTCTGACTGTTCTGTTGAAGAAAGAGAATAAACCCCATCTCCTTTGTCTTTACCCTCATGCTCTGTGGTGGCACCAGCAACCTGTGAGCTCATAAGCAAATAATTTATCAGCTCCTCTAACTTGCTTGTACTTTCATCTCCAAGTGAGATTGGAAAAGTTTCAAGAAGTTCAGTGGTAGCAAGCTTGGGAACAGGAGCTTTTATATCTGTTTCACTCTTCCTTTCATCCAGAGCAGCTGTCTTTTGCTTGCAGGATTCCTGCTTCAGAATATCATGAAGAAGATCAGGACTTCTGCAATCAGGCCAAAGCATTGAAGGAGCATCACTGTCCTTGGGCTCTGTACACAGCGTGGTGACCATTAATGCACTTCTAATGGCATTGTTTATTTGCTTCAGATTTGACCCACTAGACATTTCACTTGCGAGCTGGGTGCTTCTAACTATTTTAAGTAAATTTTGCATTAAAGTTCTGGTATCAGAGTAACTTAGGGGTTCACCTTCCTGCTTGCAGTATACATGTCCCATTTTCAATTTCCTTTGTAATATATTCTGTAAGTCTTCCATTAGTGTGCCAGATATATCTGCTGATTGTGAAATTGCTTCCTTTACATTAAAATCTTTGCAGGGTTCCAATTCTTCTTGCAATGACTCCATGGACATTTGTTTTTTGAAACCAGTTCCAAGGGAGGAAGTCTCACTGACCATGACATTCTCACCCTTTGTGTTTTCCAGCATCTCATGTTCCTTCTGGGCACTGTAATTCAACTTAGTCCCTATGCTACTCAGACTTACACAAGAAACATCAGTGGAATGGGTATGTCTCCCAGTAGGTAGCACTTCACTTCCATCCCCTAATTCTTTGGTATCCTCAATACTTCCTAAAGCATCTGGTTTTGTGGGGGAAATTGTGCTATCATTGCTGGTTTTGTTTCCTGGAATGTTTTTAAGAACATTGTCAGTATTTGGGCACTTAAGTGACCCTGTTTCTTTAGTTACACTAATCTCCTTTGGTTTCACTGTATCAGGTGGGGGAAGAGAGTAAGTGTTCAATTCACTTGAATACATGTCTTCTTTACTTAGCAGAAAATCTTTTTCATTGCATATACCCTTTTCTCCTCTTTCCGTGTTCTCAAAACAGAATTCAGTTTTATTTAGTTCTGAATGGTCACCTTCCTCTGTGCATGTTGTATGTTGTTTTAAAGCAGAAATGTTAACATCTCTCTTAAATTCATCTGATCTTGCACCTTGAATGTCAAGCAAAGCTTGATCAACATTTACTTTTTCTTTACTTGAAACAGGAGTTTCTCTAGCAGCTTTAATTACTGTTGCATCAAATATTTCCCCAAGGTTTTCCATCTGAATGGGACTATTACTTAGCCCAATGACATCACATTCCTCCATGGTATTTACTTTATTTTTATTTTCTGTAAGAATTTCAAAACTTCTTTCTATTTGGCCATGTTTCCCAGTGGTGACTGGATGTGTCAGGTCCCTAAGTGAACTACTGTCACTTACATAAGGAGTATCTGTAAGGAATTTATTGGTTTTTTGGGATGAACTTTCCTCTAATTGTTCCATATAATTTAATACTTTTTCCTCTGCAAGCAGGGCCTCCCTCTGTCTTTGCCCATGATTTGAATTGAACATTGGCATGGTATTACTGTCTTCATTCATACTATCAGTAAAGCGTTCTGAGAGAAGCAAATTTGTCCAGGTACTTTGGTCATCATCAGTAGCTTGCTGTAGGTAGGCTGTGGTTAGACTGGATTTGCAAAGTATCTCCTGTCTTATGGCCTAAAGAATAGCAGCAGTCATCAATATTCTGATTGTTTTCATTGCTCCTTTCTATATCTTCTACAGACATTAACAACTGGTCACCTTTACTTATACACTGATGATGTGAATAAAAAATATCCATTTCATCTTCACTGTCAGAATCAGTGTCAGAGTCATCATAACTATCATAATCCTCCCCCTCCTGTATGTCTTCAGATTCTTCCTCACACGGGTCACCTTCTGCTTTCATTTCAACTTCCTCATTCCCGTCTTGTACATTTGCTTCATACATATTCCGTAAATAGTTCATGCCTCCTTCCTCCCTTCCTTTGCTCTCAATAGTAACTGGTAACTCTTGCTCCTTCTCTCTAAAACTCCTTGTTCTTTCCCTTTCCTCAGGGATTTCTCCCATAGTTTTGGCACTTGCTGAAGCTGTAGTTATGCTCTCAGGTTTCCCTTTCACATTTACATGAACATTCTCTCCAGCATTAGCTGCAAGTTCCTGAAAAGAACTGATCTCTCCTCTTAGGGTTATTCGACCACCTCTCTCCTCCAGAAAACCTAATGGAACTGATCTTGCAGCCAGTTCTGGCTCTGGCCTATAATCATCCCCCAACTGCAAGGTATCAAACCCCTCATCACCTTGAGAAGTGTCAGAGGAATCATCATCATCATCATCAATTTGTGGAGTATCATAGACATCGCTGTCATCATCATCATCACTCTGAGGTGTTTCATAGGTATCATCATCACCATCATCCAACTGAGAGCTGTCCTCTTCAGATGCTACCTCACCACTCTCATGCTGCAAGGAGTTACTCTCAAGCTGTGGGATACCATCACCCTCCTCTATTGATGAGTCAGAACTACTGTCACACGGCAGTAACCTGTGGAATATAAGATCACTTTCTTCTACTGTCGGCACCTGTGCTGTGCTGTAACTGTCCCCCAGAGGTGGTGCATCATGTGTGATAGTATCACCACCCAATGAAAGTCTATGATGCATGTCTATACTCTCTTCTAGACACAGTTTATTCTGAAAATCAGTACAATCCTCCAGGGAAGACCTTCCATGGACATAAAGACAATCCCCTAGGGACAGATCTGCATATTCCTGTGGAAGTTGCGCACCATATCTATTGTCTTCAAACTTTAGTGTGACACCACATTGACTAACCAATTCTTCTGGAAGTCTATATTCAGTGTCTGCACTGATGGATGAACCAAGACTTCTCTGAAAATTATCTTTCTTGCTGTTATCCAGCACCACTCTGCTACCATCAGCTTGAAATATGTGAGACTCATATTCTGTGCACTTTTCCAGCTCCCTCCATGTTTCGTTATCGGACAGATCATTCATGCTCAAGGAATTTTGTAATGTTTTATCATTCATGTTTTCATTATCCAGACTGTCTCCCACACAAATCTCTTCTTTTGCTGTTTGTGATAAAAGTCTTATATTTGAGTAATTTGGAAGATATCCTTCAATGTTTCCTGAATTTGTCTGCTGATTGTTATGCTTACAGAGTTCTGTCCACTCAGAAACCTCAGTAAAGCCTCTCTGTTCATTTCTCTTCATGGAATTTTGAGTGTTGCTTCCTACATTTCTGAGTTCTGCAGGGATAGTTAACATCACCTCCTGTGTATATTCTGATTGCTCAATACCAAGAGTATTACAAACATCTGACCTGCACCCATGGAGATCTTCTTGTGAAGATACGTAATTTCCAAAATCATCAAACTGATTACATTTCCGGTTATTACAAGAATTCTCAGCACCTGAAAGATCACCCTGAACACTGTCTGCTGACTTTAGGTGAATTCCTTTTGAGCTTACATATTTGTCACTAAACTCCATTTCTGACACACCAGCATCGCACCCAGCACTATCACCTTCCAGCAACATACTGATGACTTCCTGCAATTGTCCATCATATAGCAAAAGCCTTTGTCCAGTGTTTGCATCCATATAACTATTTACCATCAGGTAAGACATGAATAGTTTCTTAGCTTGATCTAGATTAAGACACGCAGGGTCTTCTTTGCCAGTATCTTCAGGCTCCCCCTCACAGTCATGAAATACAGATGGCAAAAATTCATAAGTTGATAACCATTTTGCAGCATTTTTACAAGGGGACTTTAATTCTTCTACATTGGGCATTTTATCTGGTAAAGTCACATTGGTCAAAACAGATAAAGTATTACTGTCTATTATCCCTGATTCCGCAGCCTTGTCAAGACTGATTATTTCACAAGTTTCTGGAATGTAAAGTGCAGCTATTTTCTTTCTATCATTCAGAATTTTGAATGCCAGCTCATTTGTAATCATATCTTGGTGCAAAGAAGTTGATACGGGGAATATTTCACCAGTGTGAGGCCAAATCAGTCCCACAAAGCCTCTTTGTGCTTCTAACACCAGCAGAGCACTAGTAGATGATATTAAGTTGCATTGCACAGCTTCATCAACAGTCAGGCGTTGTCCTGAATTTTGACAAAGGATTCCACCAGTCTGAACCTGATGTGTGAGGATCCCACAAGCAGTGTCCTGATCTATCATCCCTTGTCTCATGGCCTCTTCCACAGTCATTCGTTTCCCTGAGTCAGGGTCAATGATACCTCCAGACATTAACTGAGCACCCAGCAGCCTGAACATTGTTTCCCTGTCAATGAGCCCTTCATGGGCTGCCCTCAAAACAGTTACCTTCCTTCCACATTTGAACATAATTCTCCCTTTTTCTTGCGGTTTCACAGGTAGGAGTCTCAAGCCTGTTGCTTCATGTATTACGCTTCTATGAACCATCTGTTCAAGGGAAATTTTCTCAGCACAGTTGGGGTCTATGAGATCTTTACACGTATCTTGTCTTTCCAGGAGTTTTGAATATAATGTTGGAGAAATAAGATTTCTCTGGAAAGCATTCTGCAAAGACAGCTTTTCTCCAGTAGATGGCAAAATCAAATACCCAGTTGAAAGCTGATTCTCAAGAATTTTAAGAGCCAGAGGTTCTGAAATCAGACCTTGTTCTAAAGCTGAAACAACTGGAATATTTCCTAATGATGATGCTGACATAAGCTTCTTTGCATTACTTAATTCTTGCAGCTGCAACTGAATCTGCTCATCAATTAAGGCATGGGCTTTAGCTTCTTCCAAATCATAACACACTCCTAATTCTGGAGAAATTATTCCAGAAAGAATCAGCTGATTCTCAAGCAATCTAATTCCAGTGTCATAGTCAAGAAAACCTCTTAAAATAGACTGAAAGACTGAAAGGACTTCTCCAGTTGTTTGGTCAATGACACCAGCAATGACTTTATTCACCTAAAAGGAAATATAAGAGAAAAGCTATCAGCATTTTTGGACTGCATTTTTTAAATTTTCTTTGGATTTTGGATGCATGATAAGCATAAAAACACATACTTACCAGGCCTGGAGGAATGTTGTGAATGTTAGCAGCTCAAATGCGCAAGTGATCTATGTCAGTCATTCAACAGCACATGATGTGATAAAAGATTTAAAACCAACATGCATCTGTGAATTGAAAACCTATGCTTTGCATACATAAATAGGGTTAGTGAGAGACAATAGAAGAAATGATTGCAGAGAAGGCAAATAGAACATATACCTGAAAGGCACATTTTCATGCTATAAATGTCTGTGAAAAGTTAGAATATTTGGAAACAGTATGTGATTCAACACAACCATGCTATTCATGTTTACAGCATACAGCATTTCTGTATAAACACTCAACAATATGGAATCAGATACTCTAGTACCAAATATTGCATTTAGTTTGCATGGAAAGCATGAAGTCAGTTTGGCAACATTATTTGAACTCATTACACAGACTCTGCCTCTGTATGTATATGAGAATACACGCTCCATATTTAAGATTAATTCCATTAACAAATACTTTCACAGTGTCTCAGAGCTAATTGTATTATGACCTCCCATTTTCTTACCCAGAAAAATCTTAAGAAAAACTGAGAGTAGATCACTTCTAGGACATTTCTGAGTGATATATGGGAGAGATTAACATGTTATTTCACAGTGTCATTTTTGCAGCAGAAACACAGACTTATCCAGCAGTAAAAGAATGGCTTTTAAGAGTTAAGAGATGAATGATTTGCTTATCTCTCTTCATGCAAGGCACACATTATTAAGACTCTCCACAAAAGAAGTCTGATGAATAGAATGCTCATGTGCACAGGTAAGGTCACATACAGTATCTCATAGCAAATACACAACACCTTCAGTCAATTAATTATCAAGTTCCTTCCACACACTGTTAAATTGCAGCTTCTTCTTTTGCTGATCATGTGTGGTTTGAAAACCATGCAGTAAATCTCAAGAGAAACTGAAATCTAAGTTTGAATCTTGTTACCTTTTCTTCCATTTTTTCATCACCTAGATGTGCTTCCTGCAGCTGCTTCAAAGCTTCATTGGATAACAAGCTGTAGCTTTCCTGGAGGGATCTAACTTGCTTTTCCATTTCATGTCTCTCTTCATCTGTCATTCTATTATAAGAAAAAAAGTCAAAAAAAGGTAGAAGTAGATCTCTGGGTAATTTGTAACTTGGGAGTTTTCTGCCTACCTTTACTTAAAAATGGGGAGCAGAAATTACTACAGGTAGTCTGTAAAAAGTACAGCCTAATTACAATGATATTAAAGAAAGTTACAATCTAATTGCAGTTATTCAGGAGAAGAACCATTTAACCTTTACATGGGCCTTTATCTGCTGATTACCAGTCAAGACGGGTAACATAACCAGCTATTACCAGTCATGAGATATCGCAGCAATTTAGTAACTTAAACCATCTGTTTTTAGACACAGATGAACCAATCTTGTGATAGGTAGTTCAAGTACTCATTTGCTACAAATTTAATTATTCTGATTTCAAATGAATATTTACATATCTAATATTTGTATGATGACCAGAGGTATACAAAGCAAATCAAATTCTTGAAATAAACAAAATTGCATCAAGCTTCACTAAATGGGAAGACAAAAAATCCCCAAACCGTATGTGAAATGTAATTGGAACTATAAGGATATGATTCCTTTTTAAGCAAACACAATGTATTTATTCAACTAATTTACATTATTTGAAAAAAAAAAAGATTGCATACTTGTCACTGTGCTTAGCTAAAAATGACTGAGTAGTCTGCAGAGCTTCAGCTATTTGTTCTTTCTTGGTTGACATTTCATGAAGGGAAATCTGAAAAATAAATAACCTGTGTTCAAGACTTAATAATGTATATAAAACAAACAAACAGCCTTTTTTTGTATTGGGACTAATCTCAATAATATAAGAATTTGATTTTAAAAGATACTGGCTATCCGTAGAGTAATATTATTTATAGGAATTGCATCATTTACATATGAGTAAGTGATTGTGATATGCCTTTTGATTAAGCAAGCAGTTTAAAGAAAACTATTGGACAAAACAAATAGAATATTTCAAAATATTACTTGATGGGAAAACTAACCAATCATTTAAAATTACTTATTATAGTTGGCACAGTTTATAACAGCTTTATAAAGGTTGTGTAGAATAGTCATGTTCACAAAGTTGCTCACCCCTCTCAAAATGAGAGATAACAAATTTTTAAAAAACATATCAGAAGACCCCAAGCCTTCATGAAATTCAATAACAGAGACAAATGCAATATGAGACACCTGGGAAAAAAATGAATTATTAATTGATATTCTCCACACTATCAGTTCTGTGTCATCCCCACTAAAGGAGTTGTTCTGGTAGAGAAACTTGGGAGAATTTAATCTTCTAACTTTCCTAAGAAACTCCCTGCAGTCTCTTCAAAGAAAAGCACTCATTTTGGATAAATGAAGGCAAATTATCAAAAGGGAGTTCTGCAAGCTGGAGATATTGTCAACATAGGTGCTAGCTCTCGAGCAAGGTGCTTGGGCTCTTCATTCACCTGGGTCTGGACACAACAAATCTGTCCTTTTATGCATCATATCAAAGGGCCCAAAAAGTCTCCCTTGGCAATCATCACCAGCAAGGCTCAATCTCATCACTGGTACTGCTTGTGCAAGAACCAAGAGAATCACTGGATGCACTGTGCAAGAAGATGAGATGAGCAGGCTGAAGCAGCAAATGGGGTCACAAGATCCTCTTAACTCAGGGAATCAGTGTTGCTGTGGCTGCTATGTGCACCCTGACGCTACTGGCATCAGCTTCTCTTCCCAGTGTCTGGCTACACCCCACAGCAACCCCAACCCTCTGTGTGAAACGTGTTTCAGCTGACATTAGGTATGAAATCACCAGTTTCTACATGTTTCTACACTGCTTGTCAAGGAATCATTGCTAGTCAGCGGAGAGACAAATCCAGGCACCTCTGAAAGGTGGTGCTGGCTACCTCACCATTTCACAAGGGAGGCGAAGACCCTCAGCAAACACCCATCTCCCACAGGCAGCCAAGACAGCCAGCTCACAGGTTACTCACTGGAGGCCCAGGCTGGAGAGGAAATGACACCCACAGTTGCTGTGGTAAGCTGAGATGTCCTAAGGAGTTAGGTGCTGGCCCAGCACTGATAAAGGTTTGCAGTTTAGTCATTAACAAGGGCAGAAGAGGACCAGAATTTAATGCTTTTGCAAATCCTGATTTTAACAACTAGTAATTTACCAGCCAATATGTTCCAATCAGTACAAGCATACTTCCTCCTGTAGATATAGGGACAAACTCACTGGTTCTCTCTAAACAAGCTACATGCTGGGATAGTGGCCATCAGGACTGCCAACTTTCCCAACAGATGTATATATCCCTTAAATTCCAACAGGATTTATGCACATCTGTCCAGTGACTCTGGTCCCAGAAAGCATCACCCAAATAAAACCATAGAAACAGGATGCCAAGAGGGCCAAAATCATGTTTGCATGACGACACATCCAGTGCTGTATTTGAGGGATGTGGACAAGACACTGCTCTGTCCCTCTGCTGCTCAGTGTGCAGGTAAGCCTTCACCTACTGAAACCTTTTTAGGTGTAACTAAGCTATCTCATGGAGCAAGCCAAGCAGAGGAGGTCCTAGAAATGTCAGGAAACTTCACAGATGGAAATGTATGGTCAGAGTTACAACTGTACACAGTGGCAACGTCCTGTTAAATAAAAGGGCATCAAGATGTGCCACTCCAACAGTCTGTGGACTAGTGTGATGACAGAGGCCTCAGTCAACATCTGCTGTACTTCCTAGGACAGCAGTTCTGACTGCCCCTTAAGAGGAACCCTCAGATTAGCTTTTCAAAAGCAAACAAATAGAAACTTGGCCCTCAGGCCCTCCTACCAACTCTCTTCTTCCTGGAGCCCAAAATGCTGTCCTGACCCCTCCCTCTACAAAGGTTGAGATATGGTGTGCAGGATCCAGTTTCTCTAAACTGATATTTTGTAGTGTAGTGTCAGAATGTCACAAGCTAGGTCTGTAAAAAGCAGTGTGAGCTTCTTCTTGAGTAACATGCTTGTGTCCCTAAACATTGATGTTTCTTCACCCAACTCTGCTCACAACCAAAAGTGAAATTATGTCCAGAGGAAAATGTGGATGGTGATATGTAAGGGGGAAAAAAGTATTTATGGATTATTTTGGCATTTTAATCCACACAAAAGCCTAAAAAGAAGTGATGCTTTATCAAAAGACATCTGTATACCTGCTGCTTAGGTAAATCTGTCTTTTCAGCCTTTTCTCCTTCTTCTTTGCTGAGTGTCTTGCTGAGGTTTGACACCCATTTCAGTAAATCCCCAGCTTTCTCAACATGTTCCTTCTTTTCCTCTTCCATTGATTTCTGATGAGTGCCATGAATTGTAAAGAAATGCGTAAATGTAAATTGTTGAAATATGTAACGTTAATGTCTGTAGAAATACAATTCTATCACGTCATTATTCTATGTCATTATTATTCCATCACAATGTCATTACATCACCATAAAAACATACAATTTCTTTTTTATTTACCACCACATGCATTACTATGACACTTGGATGTAGTAAAAAAAAGCCACATAATTATAAACAATAGCAAAATAATACCTCAAACGATTTTTAATTATGATAAAGGTGCTTATTCATGCACACATACAATCATTATAAAATTATTTATAGCAAGAAAAAGCTTAGCTTCCCAGCCATTACTCAGCAGATAAAATCTAAAAAGCATTTGCATATAAAGTATCTTTGAATTGCTGCCTTTGCATTACCCTCAGGTAAGGATATGTACAACCAATATAGCATAACAGTATTTTGCACACTATGCACATGGATTACCAAATTACAGTTAGGAAGAATATACTGCTTTTATGTCTACAGAAACAAGAAAAAATAAAAGTAAAATATTGAGACATTTAATCTTTTTCTGCAGAGGAAAACATACTCCTTTTCATATAAGTACAATCTGTTAGGTGGACATTTATCCAAATTTAGGTAACATTTCTAAATACTGAGAAAACCTGCTTAAGCCCTTCCACATACCATAAGTAAAAAATAAAAACATTTTATTTCAATGGCTTTTTTAAAAAAATTAAATATAATTGTATTAGAGGAGAAAACAATTCTAAGGAAAAGAAATTAAATAAGAGACAAATTCAGGACAAGAAATACAACTTTTTTGTAAGCAGCCCATTAAAACTAATGAAATACCAGTGTGAGAAAAAATACTGATGGATGTGTGCTTACTGCACTGCAGATTTAATCCTTGAATACTTTACTGCTACTCTTGGGACATCTGCAGACTGATTTGTAATTTTAATTTAAGCAACAGGTCACATGAAATACTACAACATTGTGTTCACTCACAAAATGGGTAATCCCTTTCAATCTTTAATGTAAGAATATGATCCTTGTCTCACCTAAATCTACCCACTTTGAACTAATATTAACTTCACAACCTCAGTATAGTTTCTCATTTACACTACCTACAGGTAAGGTAATGACAGACAAGGCCCTAGGTAAAGACTGAACACATAGACTGCATTTTGAAATTATGAATCTGCCTATCTATAAATTTCAGTTTTGCAATAAGTAATATCTAATTCCAGTTTCAGTGATTTATGCTAATTACTTGCTCATAACAATTAGTTTTACATCAATTCACTAATGCTAGAAAACACCATTTATGATTTGCCATAAAGGCCATCACAGACATTTTCCTTAAATTTAACAGGTTTTAAAGCAGAGTGCAAAATGAGTACTAACATCTTTTGTCCACTATGAATTATAGTAAAGACTGGAAATTCCCGTTTTCATGGGCTGAGCTGCTTCTAACAACCGCAGCCCGGTGTGGCAGTCAAAAACAGCTCTATCTAAAGCTTCCTTATAGGTTATCTTCTTCTTAGTTTTGGGGCATGTTAAAACTTTAACGTGCAATTTTTCATCCTTCATCTTTGTAGCTGTGATAGCATCAATGATACCATTCTTAATTGCATCTTCCATTGTTAATCTGGAATGAGATTTTGGATCTATCAAGCCACCAGTCAAGTACTGATACTCCAGGCAACGCATGCCCATTTCTTTGTCTAGGGCACTTAAATGCACAGCTTCAACAGCTGACATAACAGTGTTTCTTACAGGATGAATGATCCCAGTAAAGATCAGCTCACACTGCTGGATTTGCTTGGCACAACCATCATCGATTAACTCCCTTTGCAAAGCTTCTGAAACACTGTACTTTTTCCCTGTAAATGGATCAATTACACCGCCTGTACTAACCTGAGCTTCAAGACATCGGAGGGCAGTAACTCTGTCTACCAAATTTTTGCGTGAGGCTTTCAAGACTGGAATTCTTTCATTGGTTTCAGAAAGCCAGAACCCTGCAATAGGACTGTTTACATCTTTATTTGGCTGTGAACTGCTAACTAAAATATCACCAAGCTCATTAACTGTGATGAGGCCCTCCTTATATTTGTTGACTAATGCTCTGTCAATTCTACCCTGATTCAAGAGCTCCTCAATATTAAATTGAACACCTGTTTTAAGATCTGTAAGCAAAAGAAAAGAATTTCCATCAGAGTCAAAACATGTAGATTCCTTCCAATCAAATTCCTGTTTCGAAAGCTCAAGATACGTAGCTTTATCAATATAATTTTTTTGATAAGCCTCATATGAAGTCATTTCAGATCCTGTGTCAACATTTATTACAGAAGTTTTATGACTTTTCTCTGCTGACGGGCTGCTTATTTTCCTTTCACCAACAGGAAGCAGAAAGCATTTACTGCTTACACTGAACAAACACATTTTCAGCAAATCACAGTAGTACATAGCTTTCCTGTTATTTGGATTGTGGAAACATTTTGTATTACTTGAAGGTTCATGCAAAAACTTTAAAATTGTGTTATTAAGCAAGCCAAGCTGCACAGCAGCTTCTGGAGGTACACGAACACTTCTTACAGGATCAATAACCCCTCCACATGCAATTTGAGCCTCAAGGATATTTTTACCTTTTTGCCTTTCTAAAAGTTGAGCTTCCACAGCCTGAAATACAGACAGCACTTTCCCAGAACAGCAATAACCCAAAACAGCTTTCTCTGCCTCAAGCAGTCTACTCTTGAATTCACTATCTGCAAGCCCTCTAACAACTGAATCATCAACAGAGAATTTCTGACCTGTTATGGGATCAATAATGAAACCAGTAGCTGCTTGGGCCTCTAAAAATGCTAAGGCCAGTGCTTTTCCTATGATTTTTTTCTTTGCTGCTAAAGCAAAAGAGAGTATCTCTTTGCTGGACTCAAGGTACAGCCCAGCTATAGCTGTAGGTTTACTTAAGAATTTTTCAAGGCTTTTTTGAACCTCATTAACAGTTTTCTGCCCTGAAATGAGCTGCTCAACAGTGAGTCTGTCTAAAAGTTTAACTTCAGTCAACTGCCTGGCAGTTACATCGTGTCGGAGACCCTGAAATTTAATAGTATCATATTCCTCTGTAAAATATTCCAGCTGAGTAGCATCATCAACAGTTCTCAAAGCCTCTTCTCCTAAGAAAGAGCTCATCTTTGCAAAGTCTTCTTTCCTAAACCCTTCGGATGTTCTGTATCCCTGAAACATTCTCTCTTCATTACCAAAAGTCTTGTCATTTTCTTGGTTTAATGTTGTGACTTCAACATGCATGTCATAGTGCTTGTTCTTCACTATCTGTAAACAGGAAGTTTTTGACACGGTGAGAAATACAACTGCAGACTATGCTGTACATAATTCGCTCCTAAGTCCACCACCAGAGAATCCAAAGGAAGAACTCGAATGCAAGTCAGAAAAGAGAACTGCTACTAGGATTGGCGAGCAGAAATATATAAAGAGCTTCAGTTTTAAAGTGCATTTGCCGTTTCAAATATTTATTCAATAACAGAAATATGATTAGACTAAATGTCAGTAACTGTTTTTTGTTACTATATGAGCTTATGGCTGTTAATCAAAGCTTACTTTGGCCAATAAAGATATAACAGTGTATATGAACTCCTATTTTCAGTAACAGTTTTTAAAATAATCTTTCTTAGACATTAACAAACCCAGCAGTAAGGTCTAACATAAAGGCATTTTTGTTATGTAAGACAGAAGGGGGTCCCTTCACCAAGGTAGGAACATAAGAAATATTAAACAGAATAGTAATCAAGCATAACCAAAACCAACCAACCAACCAAATGGACCAGTAAAAGGCACCGTTAGGAAGGTAAACCCTCACAAAATGTAGTGTGTACCTCTAAGGGATGCAGTTTTACCACTCCTAATTCATGTTTTGTGTCTTCTCCATGTCTAATGGTTTGTCTGGAACTGTGTGGGTTCCTGTTTCTCAGTGTATCCCTCTCAGACGTTCCAGAGATTTGGCTTCCTTTATCAAAAGTTATCTGGAACTGTGTACTTGTCTGTGAAACAAACTCCGTATAAGACTGGGAACTTGAATCTTCTAATGACTGGTTTATGCTTGACATCTGAAACTGCACCTCTCTTGGTATTGTATCATCAGCACACACGTACAATGTATTTTCTTCTATTTGATCAGATTTAAAACCTGATCTTTCCCGTTTCTGCCTTAACAAAGGTGAGCTTGGTTTTGTACGAGGAGGAGGCTGTTCAAATTCTTTAGCTGCAGTCTCACTCAGGTAATTGAAATCATTCCCTCTTCTCTCACAGCTCAATTTAAATCCAGAATCTTGGAGTGTATTATTTTGCTGAACTTCATTCTGAAATGAAAGAAACCTGTCTTCACTCTCCCTGACCTGCAGATCCATCTTCTGTTTCAAGTTCTCAACCATGCGCTTTTGCATTTCCAATTCCTCCTCGAGTTTTCTGCACTTCTGGTGATAGTCCATTTCAGCCTGCTTCCCTTGCTGTAGTTGTTCGTGACATCTTTTAAGCCTTTCTTGCAGATCTTCCATTTGCCTCTTGTACAACATGATGTTTTCCTCAGCCATATGCTTTTCTTGCTGAAGAGCAACACATTCTAGTTTTATACCAGATATGTCCTTTTCTGTGATGCTATGGGATTCCAGTAATTTTTCAACTTTTTTCCTAAATTCCTCTGCGGAGTGTTTAAACTTAATGGATTCTTCCTGAAACAGAATCATCTTCTTGCGTGCCATCTGTTCATCCAGAGTCTTCTGATGGAGTTCATCCTGCAATTTTTTTAATTTGCTATTTAGTTCTTGTATATGAGCTTGTTGTAGCGCTATCTTCTGCTCACTCATTCTCTTTTCCATCGTTAGAGAATTTATCTGAGCACTTAAATTTTTAACCTCCCGGTCAATACTAAGGGTGGAAGCATTTTGTTTGTCACATTTTTGTTTATAGTCATTAGCCAAGTCTTTTGTTTTGGCAAGATCAACTTCTAGGCTTTTGATTTTACATATGAATTCTTGCTCAATTATCGTTTGTTTGTGCAACTGTTCATTTGTTGTACGCAATTGTTCTTTGAAACCATCTGCTAGGGCTTTCAATGCATCGTTTTTTCTCTGAATAGTTTGTTTTTCCAAAGTCATCTTCTCTGATTCGGACTGAATTTGCTTCATCAGTAGTTTTGTTTCTGTGTTCCATTTATTAAGGTCTTCTATCTGTTGTTTCAATGTTTCTGACACCCGATTGCTTTTAGTTAATTCATTCTTCAGCATCTGAATTTCATGCTGGTTTTCTTTTTCTACTTTAGTTTTTTGAAGCAACTCTTCTTTAATTTTCTTATATTGGTCTTGAAGATTATTTGCTTCTCCTTTGCATGACTGTGTTCTGTATTCAGCTGCCAGCTTCTCTTTTTGAAGGGAACTGATTTGTGAATTTAAATGTTTAATAGTGATTTCAGTTTTTGACTGAGATCTGGTTAATTCCTCTATTTCTCTTTTTAGCTGTGTCTTTTCTTGCTGAACAGATTTTAAGTCCTCCTGATAGTTCATTTTTAGTTTTTTAAGATCCATATTTTCTTGCATCACCTCTTCAGCTTTACCTGTGGTTCTCTGTAGCTGTCTATCCAGCTCTTTCAACTGTTGCAAATATCCCTGCTCTACTTGGTCTTTTTCCTCCAACTTAATTTTTAGGCATTTAAGATCACTGTTGACTTTATCTAGTTTTTCTTTTAATAAACGAGACTTTTCCTCTGTTGATGATTTTTGAAGTTCAATTTCATTCAGTTCATATTTCAGGTCTTTAATAGTTTTTTCAGCTTTTTTGTTAGCAAGGGTCAATTCCTCTATCCTTTGATTAAGCTCTTCTACTTTTTTGGCTTCTATTTTTTTCTGGAAACTCATCATTTCAGAATCAAGCCTACACTGACTGCCTTGCCCAGCTGTGAAAGTTGGCAGGGAAGTTTCTCTAGTTACAGAGTATGTGCCTTCATAAACCTTCCTTCTGGATTCAGTTCTCTCTCTTTCTTGCAGCTTTATTTCTGATAGGTTCACTTTAAAGTCAAGATCTTGTTCCATTTGCTTGATGAGCTTCATAAGTTTCTCTTCTCCATCTGTTTTTCTCTTCAGTTCCTGCATCAGGTTTTTTTTTTGTTTCTCTAAATCATGAAGATTTGTATCTTTTCTTCTTAGAAGTTCTTCAAGGTTTCTTCTGGTAAAGGTGCTTTCTTCTATTTGATTTCGAAAAGCACGGAGGTTTTCTTCCAGAATATTTCTTTGAGTCTCTGCCTGAAAAATGAACTGCTTTACACACTCCAACTCCTGCTCTGCATCTGCTTTCTCTCTCTCAATGCTTTCTAGGTCTAAACGACACTGCTTTGCCTCTTGCTCAGCCTTGGTCTTCTGAAGACAGATCTCTTCCATGTCCTTTTGCTGCTTCTTTCGCTCTTTTTCTGCAGCTTCTCTCACTTTAGGGAGTTCCTGTTCCACTTGGATTTTTTGTCTCTTCATATTCTCCAACATCTCCTCAAGTATTTTTACCTTTCCCATGAGTTTTATATTCTCATCAGCTGTGCTATTTTGCTGTGCCATTAGATCTGAATATGCCTGACGTGTGGATGCTTCCTTATTCTTTAAAATCTGTAAAAGAATAAGATAAGTTGGAATGTATTTCTTGTAATACAGCATAGGGAACTTATTAGGTTCTTAGAAAAGCAGAAGGGAAAATACTTACTCATGCATATATGGTATGTCCAGAAAGCAGGATGAGCAGTTCCCACCACCATCACCTTCTCTTGAAGGCTTCAGGAAGTTACCATTAGACAAACATGAAACCCTTGGCAAAGACATCCACAAAGCGAAGTCCTGAAGCCTCTCACTTCAGTCAGATGCCTCTTAGCAGAATGCAACACCAAACAGCTCACTTTGGCTTTCTCTCCAAACAAATAGGTAGAGCAAACAATAACCCAAACACAGTGTGCAAGATTTCCCAAGGAGAAAGTTGCCTTTCACTTCTCAATCAGTTTAGCAGGAACTGGAAGAAGGCTTTAAGCTTGCAAGCACAAATGACACAAGAAAAGTTTGGAAATCCCCTCCAAGAAAAGAAACAGTATCTTAGAGCCAAGATGCAGCAGCTCCAGAGAGAGCAGCACCCAAACCCCCATCCATCTGCGCCCCACAGTCCCAGTGCTCCCACTGACCCAGCTGGGGGACAACCAAGAGCACAGCTGTTCTGCAGTGTAGACACAGAAGTGTAAACGTGCTGATTCGGAAATTCCTAACGACAAACAGTTGGCTGGCAGTCTCCATATATTGCCAGAGCAAGTCTTTTAAGCAAGATGTGTAATCACCAGTAATAATATGGCTGAAACCATACATACCTTGTCTTCATTAGCACTATTGTGGTGCTAAGTTACCAAATGTGAGCTAACATGAAGTAAGACCACACTTATATTCCTATGATCATACAAACAGGACATGAAGGGTGAAATGTTTTCAAATTGTTGGGTTACTTCAAATGTACCAATTTACTCAATTTTTCATATGAAATCTGAGACTTTTTTAAAAGGCTAATGCAAAGGCAGCTTCTTCAGTTTCTCTCTGTATTTCCCTGTATTATCATTTTAAACAGACCCCCAGTAGAAATAAAATATTTAAATTGATTTATCAGATCTTTTATACTCACATAAACAAAATCTAATGTTTAACGCTTGAAAAAGAAGACTTAAAAATATAGATACAGTAACAAACTGTATCTTCTTAGATTTCATTTTTCTTGTCAACATGCTGAGCATCAGTTGGGTGGAGAAAAGGATGGCAAATATTAAAACAAAATAAGCACAAAAATTAATTTCTGAGAATTTAAAAATCTTGAGCATCTCAAAATGCACAGTATTTGATACATGATTAGCATATTTATAGTTTAAATTATGTTCAATCAATCTTAAATCACTTGACCTTGAAATTTTTTGTGATTCAAATGCTGATTTGCATTGATTCAGAATCATTTGTAGATTAACTCTTTCATTTGCATTGCATAAAAACTCTGGTACCTTAAAAATAGCTGTGCTCCTTTTCTCTTCATTATCTTTGTCTCTCTTTTTTTGTTTTTCTTTTTTTTCAAATGAGGCTCTTATTCCTACTTTTTCACCAAATGTTTTCTGGAGTTCAGTGGATTTTCCAGGGACTTTTGTGCTATTACCCTCATCTCTACTGTCTACTTCTGAAGCTAGCAACAAATCTTTATGTTTCTGACCTTGTTCTACCCTGCCTGCTCCACTCTGCTTCTCCCTATTTCTATCTATGTTATCCAAACTGTAAGTGTTACCCAGTGGTATTTTCTTCACACTGGTTTTCTCACAGTGACTTAAAAGCTTTTTTGCTAGCTCATGTTCTGATAATGGAAAATAATCCTCTCCTCCAGAAAAAAATCCTGAGAGATGTAAATTTTCACTTAAATCATCAGCATTTGCTAATTCTGTACTTAAATGTTGATCATTCTGCAATGGTGATACTTGAAAATCTAATGGATAAGATTCAGAGACTTTTGCTGCACAGTGACTCTCTGAAATATTTCCTGAAGAAAGCAGCATAATTTCTTGCTCTGTATTCTTGGCTTTATTTGAATTTAAATTTGAATTTTCTAGGATTTCATTTTCTACTAGGAAGTAATCTTTATCCGGAGGTGATTTCTGCAGGCTGTCAGTATTCCTTTCAACATGACAATAAACCTGACCTGGATTGCTCAGAGATCGCAAATTTAACTTTGTTTTTTCACTTTCATTGTACACTGCCAGCTCTCTGAAAGAGGAAGCAACTTTGTCTAAAGATGTTGCATCCATTGCAGCTGAAAGAGAATCACCTTTTTCACCACACACTTGAAATTCTCTCTCTTCAGATTTTAAAGTATTATGGCTTTTGCTTTCTGTTAAGCAATGCTCTTTACAGTGATATCGAAAATTAGTTCTCTTGGAAAAATGTTGCTGTTTGCAAGGGCTGATATCCAGGGCCTGCTTTACAGTTTTTGGAGTTATTTCAGCTTTCTTTCGTTTTTGCTCAAAATCAGTTTCTGGTTGCATCTTGCATTTTTCCCTTGCTGAAACACCACTCCCTACCTGTCTTGATTTTTTTTCCCCTGTGGTTTTGTATATCATTTTCACTTCAGGTAAATTCTTTGATTTCCCCTCTGTTTTCTGTCTCTCTCCATTAGCAATTTGCTCCTTTAACATTTCACCAGGATCCTTGCTCACACTCACACAAATTTCAGTAGAAACCAAATAATCTTTTCTGCCATTTTTTCCTTCTTTACTTTGATTACCAAAATTCATTAAACTCTCCTGCTCTATATGTAGCTTACTGTCTCTGTTGCCACTAATGCTACTTGCTTGACCACTGAAATTTAAAATTTGCTTAAATGTTCTACCAGTTTTGATTTTATCATATCTGTCTACATTTAATTTTCTTTTGTTCATTTCCAGTTTATTTTCTGCGTATTCAGGTTTACTGGAAGAGTTTTGGTTTTGCAAATATTCCACATCCATCATACTTTCATTAGGTTTCTCTTCTTCTCTCAATTCAAGATCTTCACTACATCCCAAATGGTGAACAAGTTCAGCTGGCTTCACAGGTTGCTGGAGCTGATTCTCTTCTGGTAAACTCTGAGCATGACAGCACATGGATTAAACTGAGATATGGTGGAAAGTATCATTTTTTTCCATATTCTCTGTTTTCTTAATGCCATTACTGAGAGTTAGGAATAAAAACTGGCACAAAAGAAAATCTTGGAACAATCACAGACTGCAGTGGTCTGTGAAAAAATTTTCTTCCCAGAAATAAAAAAACAAATCTCATTCCTCTTTTGAAAAAGATTATTCTTTTTTCTGATTTGCTACCCTAATCAAAGAGAAAAAAACCCATTATATTATTTTGAGAAACCTTCTTAGATTATCTTCAAGGAAGCTACCAAAGATTTAGAAGGCTGAGAGGGGGCAGAGGAAGAAGTGAGATGGGTAGTACTAGATTTCAATAAAATCAATACTGGAGACTGAGAGCAGACTGAAACTAAACATGTGGAAAGATTCCACTTGCTCCTGAAGAACGTGAAGTCTATCGATATTCATTCGACAGATTTCGTGATTCTTGTTCTGACTTTCTATCCTTGATGCCATTATCGTTATTAGCCATACTAAATTCTCAGTTATAATGGCTACTTATCAACAAACATTATGTATTTCCATCGGTTTGCTCCACCACTTGATGATGCCCAAAGATACATGCTGTTGTTAGTGTTGGTTCAGAGGTATTCAAGAGCAAGACAAGCCAATAAAGACAAAATCAGCACCAGAATTCTGTAACATTCATTTAAGAGCTGTTTTTCTCTTTATGATAACATTAACATTTATTCCCATATGGTAGTGCTCTTCAATTCATACAGTTTATACTAAAACAATGTAGTCCCCAAAGAATGACTATATAATCTCTTTATGAGAGATGGTTTTCAAAAGAAAGTGAAAAATTTAGAAGGTTGGGGTTTTTTCTCCATTATTTGGAAGGTTTGCTCTGCAGCAAGCATATATTTTGAGTCATTTGTCTGCCTAATTTCAATAACCTACTCTTGCTAGTAAGATCCAACTCAAAGCACAAATAAAATGCTGTTTGTCCCCAAGGAATCAATACAGTAGAAAAGGCAGAAGGAAAAAAAAAACCTGAACAGATCAAACTAAATTCAGAACTTAATTAAGAGGGCATCTCATCTCCCTGTTGAAACAACTTCCTTGTAGGCTGTTAAGTGGACCAGAATGCATGCTATGGAATATTAAAAATATGTATATATAGGGTATACACAGTGAGTTTGCCTTCATCTCAATGTCTGCTTTTATTCAAAAGATCAAGCCCTAGGCCATTAAAATTGAAAGTATTAGTATTTAAATTTAAATTACATCTCCATCAGAATTCAATGAATCATATGATCTTTCTTGGTGGAAGAACTGGTAAAATGTGTGGATGGTACAGGATTTTGCTTATCTGAATGATAGCAGTGCTAACACTGCTACATTCCTGTATAATGTGCGCTGCATAAGGAATTTTAGTTTTTCCACATATGCTGGTAACTTTGTGAATTATTCCAACAGGTATATTGCTCTTTGTTTGCCCAGACGTTAATTCAGCTTGGTTGACTGCCAGAGAATGACCTACCTCTTCCTCTTCCAGTCTTTTCAAAGAATCACCTGCAAACTTAATGTATTGGGTCATCAAGGTCACTAAGGCAGTGTACCGAGTCCGTAGATCCATAAACTGTAGAGAAACAAAGGGGGGGAGATAGGTGTTATAGAGGTAAAGGCTCCTATTAAGTTTCCAAGAAGTGATAGATGCTGCTCTAGAACTATCCTGATTTAGATTTCAAAACCATGATTGTGGAAGCCACAGTTCTAACTTTGATTCTGAAATTCAATGCTGTCGACAAGGTGCACCTGAACAAATATATTCTAAGGATCTCTAAGCAGATCCATAAAAAGAAGGAACAGAAGATAATGTTTTCACAGTCACTTGATTCTTCCCTCTGTAAGAAAAGGTTTCAAGAGGGGCGAGCCATGCTTGTGACTATTCCTCTAACAGGTTGCAGTGGGACAGATTTATCTTTCTCACCCAAATGAGGCTGATTTGTCTTAGAATCTACCAGAGTGTCCAGATCTGGTAGATTTTACTATGGTCAAGATGAACTTCTTGTTTACTGGGATCAAGATCCAGTCCAGAGGTAGCTAGACTGTTTTACTGAGGCACAGTTCTCATATAGATTTGTATAATTTGGGTGATTTTTTAAAAATTAGCTGCATTATACTGTCTTGTTACCAAAATGTAGCATAAGGAATAACAGAATATTTGTTCTATTGTTTATCTATAGAGGAAAAAACCAATCTCTCTTGGATTACCACATTTAATCATTAATAAATCAAATTTATTATCCAAACTGAATTCTTACGGTTACTCTGTTTTAAGTGAAGACTCACATTTCCCTGTCATAAAAATCCCCCCATTTACCTCCTGAATAATGAAGTCTGATGAGCTTTGCATTCTTCGGCGTTTTACTGGAGATTTTTGTTGGGAGTCAACCATAGCTCTGTAGGTCATGGTCTGCAACTCATAGTCCTGTACAGGAGAAAATACACAAAATCATTGGCATTACACAGACTTACACTGACAAAGGATTTGAAGTGTAATGCTATTGTTACCTTTACAGCTGCTGAGTATTGTTCTGAATACTTCTGGCATTCATCTATTTTGCCTTGTTTCATTTCAATCTCAGAAACCAGCATCTGTAAAATACAAATGTATATTTTCATCCTAAAAAGTTATTTTTATTACTATTATAATTAACATTTCTACTTTATCTACCATTGTCTAACATAAATAGATGGTTCGTTAACACCTACTTTATCTAATATGCTCCTATCCACATGTGTACAAGTAATTATGCTCAGGTCTATGTGCTCAGTTTTATCAGATTTACAGTACAGAAGTAGTGGAAAAACCTGCCAGGCTAATACTTAGTCAATGAACTTCAAACAAGATCAGGAATATATAATTTCACACATATAATTTATTATCCTGTCTATACAGCACGTCCTTCTTGCAGGAGACAGATGTTTAATCTAGCTCTGCTTCCATGAAAATATTTCTACATCCATAAATGAAAAAATCAGCACTGAATATGAAATTATATGGTAAAGCAAGTCCAAAGTTTTAAGGTTTTGACGTTCTTGCACACTTGAGGACCAAACAATCTCGGCTATAAAACAGGAACAATAGTCACTGGATGATATATTCATGGCTGCACTATAAACACAAAATCATAAAATCTGGTGATTATTCGGAGCTTTACCTTATTAGTAAGGGCTGATGGATATAAGCCCTTCATATTAATAAACAATATTGACCTCACTGATGTTGTAATTCTTTAGTCAGTGCTTACCATGGTGCTTTGCCACAATAACAGCCCTTTCATACCTTATGTTGGTTCAATTGCTTAGCCAATGCTTTGCTATTTTCAGGATGTATTTCTTGAATCTTTCGCTGAGTGTCTTCCACTTGTTGAATCCAAGTGTCCAAAGAATTGTAAGTATCTTTATAATACTTCAGAGATTTATTAATACCTTCTAAGTCACGCAACCTGATTTTATTTTAGAAGACAAATCACGAGGGGAGAAGATAACCATTAAAGACAAAAAACAGAACACTAAAGCAAATACAGCTTTAAAGGCTTCAAATGCCTTAGCTCTGTTACAGTTCACAGGATAAACATACTAAAATAACACTAATTAAACAGCAAATTCACTTCTCAAACATTAGGGCTCCCAGCTTGATTATCTCCTTCCATTTGTCATAAAGGACATCCATGAGAGATCCTACTACACAAGAAACTCTATACATCCCTCATTAGCTCATTACCCCACAAGCACAGGCAACCCCAAGAAAGAGGGAGGGCTCTGCTACAGCAATCAGCTCTGTTACAAGAAGTGAGAGTATTTAAAATGCGACCTATGAATCAAGAAGGAGTGTGCCATGCTGGAGTCAAGTAGTGGTTCACCATACTCTCCGTGCCTCTCACAAAACAGCAGGAGTTGCTAATGTGCAAAAGTAATTGAACATGTACATCTAATTTTAAATAGTGTTTTTGACCTAAAAACAGAGTTTTGTGTATATCTTTAAAGTCATTTCTATACTGAGGGAGATACACACAGCTTTTCTTTCATGAAACTTCTTATACTGTTACTTGTTATCATGGGGTGATGTTGGTGGTTGCTCTGTGCAGAGCCAGGAGTTAGACCTGATGATCCTTGTGAGTTCCTTCTAATTCAGGATATTCTGTGATTCTACTTAAAAGATCATATGAATATGATAACTCAACACTTCAGAATAAACAATATTTTACAGTTCAACTTGGAATGAATACTTTTTGGAATGAATTGCCCAGTGTTGTTCTTTATATGCCAAAAGGAGATTTAAAAAGAGCAAGCAAAGGAATATTTTTCACTCAGGTTTCATACTTAAGCATGTTTTAAAGCTAATAACCATGAAAAAGAGAAAAAATCATGATAACTGCAGCCAATATTTGTACATACAATTGTATACTGATTATCAGTGTCAAGCTGGTAGAGATAATAAGAAACAGAGATAATATTTGCAGAAAGGAGTTTGTTTACAGCTCTGCACTGCAGTTAACACAATCTGTCCTATTTACACCAGAAGCCACTAGAAATAAGCAGTCATTTTTCAGCATATTCTGTTCAGGATACAGTCCTGGGAGGACAGCATGTGGTCCGTGCTTACTCTCTTGAAGAAATAAGAACACTTCATTACCTCATAAAACTACTGTTTAATCATTTAAATTATGTCACACTAACAACTGATGAAAAATCAGAGGTGGAACTTAAGCTAACTATTCTGCAGCCAGCTTTAAATGAGTGAACTTTTTCCCATCTGCTTTCTAACTTCAAGCAATGTTAAATAGACATAACTAAACTAGTTAATTACAAGCTAATTACTTCAATATTGCACTTATCACCCCTTAGAAAAGGAGGACAAAAATGTGACAGGTTGTGGGAACTTTTATATCAACAGTGCTACCTTCAATGTTCTTTTTCAGACTATCTATAATAACAAATTAAAGTACATTTGAAAGGAAATAAGTTCAGACTGCACAATACATAATTCCTCAACAATTGCCCATACTTTTTCCCTCAGCCTCTACAGTTTTGCTTTCTTTACATACAAGAAACAGGAGTATAGAGACTGAAGAAAGAAGCATTTCCAGGAATTTAATGTATGGACATCTCCTTCAGAAATACAGGTAGGTGTGTTCTGCTGTATCTACACATCTGCATAGGCAGGGGCATTCAAGCAATTTTTCAGTATCAACTTCACAGTAAAGGGCTGAATTTAAAACACTATTTCTGCTGGA
>VWZN01002204.1:85517-102282 GCA_013396955.1 Regulus satrapa
ATATATATATATATATACACACACACAAAGTCTTAAAAAATTAAGATCTTCTATACAATGGAATTGCACATTGTTAAAATGACTCAGTTCAAAGGAACACAGGTAGTAACAATATCATCATGATAAAAGAGATCTCAAGGTCAAGAACAAACTCTCTGTCATAAGAGCATCTTTCTACTGTTCTAAGCTAAATTTTACCTCTTTCTGCAGACTTGAGGAGCTCTTGATAGTATTGCTTGCAAACATTAACTTCCCTTTCCAGCTGTGCTGTATCAGAGCTTGTAAAGATTTTGGACTCCTGGCTGTCTTCCACAAAATCATCAAAGCGGGATTGTAAATTGCTTAAAACCTGCTGATGTTCACCTGGCAGCATTGTCTTTATCTGCAACAGATTATAGACCCAAAGCACAGTCAGAAATCGTGCATCACTCGCACAGTTCCAGTGACCCTTTTTATCAAAAAGCAATACTGTTCATTTACTAAGACAGTAAAGTCAAAGAATTGAGGTTCTGAAAGCTCACTGTTCCTTATCTGGAGTCCACTTGACAGCTGATAACTTACACTCAACATAAAATCCTTTTCAATCTTTCACATCAGGAATGACCTCTGTTAAGCCAATCCATCAGACTTCATTTCTCCCATCTAACTCCATGCAGCAACAAACAATAGCAAAGACAAGTAGGGACACTTCAGATTCCTCTTTCCAACAGTAACAGTGATAAATAAAGTAGGAAAGTATAATTTTTGGTATTGCAAATATTATTTCCAACAGTTTGTGATCTCACACAGTTTCAGTGATTCTATAACTTCCTAGTAAAATGTTAAGAGCCCTTCCTAGCCATAACACTTACCGAGGCAACATTGCCAGCTCGAACAACTTCAATTTCATTTGTCAGGTAATGCCAGGACACCACACTCTTCATGTTTACATGTGACTCGTGCCAAAGGGCCAGAACATTCTGAAATTGCTGTTCAATCCTGAAAGAAAAAAATTCCAACTTCAGATCAAGGTAATACATAAAAACAGAAAAAGGGAAAAAAAAAGAAAAAAACAAACAAAAACTCAAACAAACAAAAACCAAAACAAACAAACCAACCAGAAAAAAAAAAAAAACAAAAAAAACAACAACAACAAAAAACCACCAAAAACTGTGTGATATTATTTTAACCCAAGCTTCATGTAAGTGGATTTTAAGAGAAAATAGGTAGTTTTACTTTGTCCCTACCTGTTGGCTGTATCTATTGCTTCTTTGTTTGGTGGAGGAACTGTAAAGCACACAGATGGAACCATGGCCTCATTACCACTTGGGCTAATGACTTTCCATTTAGCACGATGGGAGTTGTTTGCTAATACACACTCATCATCTTTGTAAATAGTTATCTAGTATTAACAGAAAAGCAGAATAATTTGATGAGCCAAGCATTACAAAATAATTGTACAAAGATCTTCTGCAAATGCTGTCAACAAATAAGCAACTGAACAAAAAAACCAATGTTCTAACCAAAGGATTTGCTCTTGTTTACTAGGGTGGAAGAAATTTACAACCCAGTTTTCTCCAGGAACATGGTAATTAATGAAACTTCAGCTGAATTATTACATCTGTAATTGGTTTGAGGAAATTTTAGTTTCTAACCTCAATTTGTCTATAGTCACAGATGGCTTTAATTGGAATAGATGTTTTGAGTACACAGTCAGGGTTCCTTGGCTTCAACTGAATTATTGCCTTTGCTCTTCCCACAAGGCCTGCTACTGTGCTCTTATACTGCAAGAGTTGTTCTTTTTCTTCCTAGAACAGTTAAGAAAAGAATACGTCATAAGAGATGTCCAGAATACAGTACTGCCTCTTTGATCCTGTTATGTTTTGGTTTTTTTTCCCCTTGACTCCTTCTACTGTGCTTCCTAAAAGTAACACATTTTACAAAAACAAATATTTTCCTGAAGCCACTGTCTTCCCACATCTGGTATTCTAAATATAAAAAAATACAACTGTATCTTGAAGTTATGAAAAATAGTCATTTGTTTCTAAGTTCACAAAAATCAGCCTTTTCCTTCACTTTAAATGAATAATCTTAGCACAATTTATGTCCCACCATTCTCTACACATTTCTTGTTGCATTGCAATTCCTGCTATTAGGATCCTACCAAAGATCTTACCATAGACTCCTGGACAAGGTCTTCCAGCCTATGAAGACTGCTTGATCTATCACAACTGTATTTTCGGTATATGGTATCTTTTAAATTCTTCAAATATTCCATGGCTTCTTTGGCATCGCTGAAAAACTAGGATAAAATAATTATCTGGGTTATTTTAAAAGAACCTAAAAAATACAGATTCAGCTACAGTGAAGTTTTCAAGTGCTGTCTTTAAAAAAAATCTTTTCTCATCACTTGAAGTGACCACTGCACCCCACTCAGCTACTTATGGCCTCAAGTCTAAATGTACTCTTCACAAAGGGACACACTGTTAACACCAGTTATTCTTGGTATGAGCTACATGCAAAATTAATTCTGCAGTTATTGAACCTACAGTTAATGACCATTCCTGTAATGAAAAAATGTTATTAACTCCATCTTGCTTTCCTTGCAATTACAATTACTTTCATATAGAAAGCACAGAAAAGGCTAAAAACTTTGATAGAAAAGTAATATATAAAATATAAACTAGCTGCAAATTCCAGGCAGCACAGGACAAGCATTTTGTGCAGGAAGGGAAATGAGCTGCCACACTTGGCAGTCCTGCAAGGGAATCTGCACACCCAAACAGGGCTGCTGGTTAGGTATGACTGGGAAAGCTAATTCCATTCTCTCCCTTAAGCTCCATTTCTTAAATTCAGAACTCCAGTGTCACAGGAAGCTCAAATTTCTTTGTCTTCTCCATTGTCCTGTTCCTAACTTTGGGTTCTCATCCTTCTCAGTCCAAAGACATCTCACCCCTTCATCATCTTCCTTTCCCTTCAACCACCCAGAAGACATAAGGATTCATACCTATCATGTAAATGTTTTAAATTAGTAGATTTTAAAACAAACAAACAGAACCAACCAGAAAACTCCTCTGTCTATCACATTCATACAAGTAACTTCATCATTTGCTGAGTATGTGAATGGGTGGAAATGAGAAATTCAGACAGGTGTTTCACGGGATGCATCTGCTATCAGGGTGCTCTCTGCTCTGTTTATTAATAACGCTGCACATTCCATTTTGCTTTGAGTAGTCCTGGAATAACCATCTAGAATATGTTCTCCCATGGCCATCACCAACCACCTTCCATGCTACATCATCCACAGAAGCTCCATTGACAGCAGCTGTGCACGACACGGAGAGAACAAGCTTTCGTTCTCAGAGTCTCTGCTTGCAGCTGCAGCACTGAAAAAGTCTCAGGCCAGATTTTCATCTGCTGTGAAAAGGGTTGTAGTGAAGGAACAGAGGTGTGGCAACACGGTGGGAGCATGGTTTATCATCTAGTGACTGTATAAGACAAATGTCAGTTCTCCAATCACTGTGAAAAAACAACTAGAGCTCTTGGTGGAACTTTTTGACTATCAACAAAACTTGAAATATTTCATATTATGATTAATTTACTTTCTTACCTCAAAATATGCAGCATTTTCTCTCAAATGCTGTTCAACACAGTGGCAGAGCTGAAGAATCCAGCTCCATTGTGTCTGCATTGCAGCTCTATAGGCCTTTGAAGGAAGGGAGATATATTTTACAAATGGAAATAAAAACTAAAACTTGCATACCTTTACAGAATTTAGGAAACCCAAAGTCATCAGACACAAACAGCTAAAACCTGACCACCTCACCCTGGAAAACTAAGCTGAAGCAAGGAAAATTTCAATTAGATGTGAGAAAGAAACCCTGTCGCTACAGCATAGACAAAGAGAACAAAACTTGCCCAGAGGGACTGTGAAATCATTATCCTCTAACCTAATCAGAATTTGGCCAAACAAATCTCTGACAGAGCTTCCAGCAGGAGCTGGAGTACAACTCCTGAGGTTCCTCCAGTCTAAGCTCATCTACAATTCTGTGTGCCTATTTACTCAATAAAAATAGTTGGAGCCTTGCCTGAGTACAATTCTTGTATTAAATTAGCACCGAACAGAGAATTAGAACCCCACCCCCGGGCCTGTGGGCGATGTTTTTCCCCCGATTTTTTCCCGGTTTTGTGCGGCGGTGGCGCCGCAGCGCCGAGCCCCCGAGGAGCCCTCGCCAGCAGGGGGCGCTCCTGCCCTTGGGAATGGCCCTCAGTCTCGGCGTTTCAACTCCTGCCATTCCCAGCTCCTAACAGATTTTCCACCGTCTTCCAGGAATTTCAAATTCACGCATTAATGTTGTTCTGTAGAAAAGGATATTTTTTAAAAATAATATTTGTTAGAAATATCCTAGTATAGCGTCATTGGAGACAGGATAACTTGCTCAGTCATGGTGACTGTGAGGGCCCTGTTTCATAACAGGCATCCTCAGCGTATTTATACACTACACAATAACAACCCTTTAGAATAGCCTTTACTTTTAAGGAATAAAATTGCCCACATTACATAAAAAAGACATTTATTATTCAAAGTAGATGTCATGAGAAGGAAGGGAGGGGTTTTCTTCATGTTTCCCATTTTTGCATATGGAAATTTGCAGAGCTGAATAACAGTAAAAATACATGCCCTCTGACTTTTTCATTCTTCTATAATAAATCAGCTTTTTATTGTTTCTTTACCACCTGCCATCTTTATCTATTTTTTCCTTGAAGGTCTACAAGGAAAAGTGTTTAGTGTTCCTTTGAAAACTGTTAGGACCCCCTACAACAGCTACAGTATTTTTTTTGGTAAATTGTGTAAACATATATCATAGAGATTCAAGCCTGAAGTAAATTATATTACCTGGTCAGATTTTTAACATCCGAACAAGTTTCATAATTCACCGACAAGTAAGCTATGAAACTAACCCTAAATCATAACAGAACCTGCACATACAGTAAGTGATGTCAAAAGCTTTTACTGAAATTTCTTTCAATCCAACAGGAAAGAAATCACATAAGGACTGTTCTGTGCCCTCAGTCTGTCAATGCAATTTGTATCAACAGCTCTAGAAGTTGCATGACCAGAAACACCTGTACAGACCAATTAATTTTAAAATTTAAGATGATTTAATCTAAGCAAGCCAAGATGTAGCCGTAACTTTATAAAAGTCATTTTAATTTTTGGAAACTGGAAGATAAATACAACAGAGATGCTGAAGAGAAAATTTTTAAAGGCCCCCTTAATTTAAAGTCTTGTTTAATTGTCTTTAATTCTGCCTTCTCTTCCCCTCTTTCTTTCCCCCCCAAACTCAGCTCTTTTAAATCCCCAAAATTTTCCTGTTTTAGTGCTGGTTTTACTAACTTACCTCTATGGTTAGCCTTGCTGGGTGGTTTTCAAGAAGCAACTGCTCAGCTATTTCTTGCACTGATTTAATAACTTCTTCTTTTTCATCAAGTTCTCTCATTAATTCCTTTTTTTAGACAAAAAAATAGTTTTAGAACTCTTTCTAATTATTAAAGATCACTTAGTAATATCCTCTGGATTATATTAGCAATACATACTGCATGGTATTCCTTTTTTCTTGTTATGTTGGGGTTTCTTTCACTCCAGTCATATGCAACCTCTTCTTCTTCTTTTTCATTCAGCCATATCAACTCTCTAGTAGCACGAGACACAAAATTGTGAAGAGTATCTAGATGCCTTTCCTGATTTCTTGATGTGTTCTTAATTAAAAGGAAAAGAAAAAGATTTAAAAGAATTAGAATTTAAAGCTCATCCCTTATCAGAAATTATGCACACAGAAGAGCTGAACATGGAAGAGGTATGGTTAACTTACCAAGAGTTTTGAATACTGACTCTCCAGTTTGTGCAGTTTTTCTGCATAACTGAGTTTAAGAGGGGCAGTCATTTGGATCTGTATTTGGTATATGAGATCAAAGGACAATAAAAAGGTTAGATATGCTGAGCCATTAGATCTTCTCATTTCATCATAAGTCATGTAGAGATCAGAAATAAAGGTAAGACTGTGAAACTCAAACACAGTTCTAAAATTCAACATTAGTTTATGGGTCACCCAGTAAGAAAGCAATCAAAGAAATAAAGAACATGTTGCAGTACCTCACTCATTTTGGCTTCTTTAAGGCTGGATTCAAATTCCTCAATAGCTTTGTGGACATTTTTGTGATTTTCTAAATGGCTTTCAACACTTGGCAAATCTGAACCCCATTCTACTCGATCAAGTTGAACCTTACAAACAGGAAAAATAGATTAGCCATGATCTATAAAGAGTAAATCCAATCACTAAAAGGGGGCTGTTTCTGCAAAAATTGCTACCTGCATTTCTTCCACCCAGCTCAATAGGTCCTGAACAAACTTCATGTTCACCTCTTCTTCTGTCAAATTCTGATCCACAAAAGCTGATTTCATAAGAGGTTTTCTGATTTGCATCAGTTTGAGTGTTTGCAGAGTCCCACTGTCTACTCCTGTCACATAGCTCTGAATTAACCGTGGTGGGATGCCTGAGGGGTAAGCAGGAGTGATGGTTGGTGTCAGTCTGGAAGTAAGACCTGATGAAAGGCCAGATGTCAAACTGGAAGAAGTCAAAGTAGGTGTTAAACCTTGTGTCATTGCAGCATTTAATTCAGGCGTTAGGTTTGTTGTAAATCCTGAGTTTAAGCTTTCGGTTATTCCTGATATCATCAGCTTTGTCTGCTCTGTGCTCAGCGCGTGCCCCTTGTTGTACACGGAAGAGCATTCAGTCCGTATGGCCATCAGTTCATCACGGAGTTTGGCAACTCTATTAAATTGGAATTCAAAGAAAAAAACCAAATTAATGCTTATGATTAAGGTTTATCATGATCAATTGAACAGTGGTATGAGCTCATGTTATCTCTTACACTTCAGATGCATTTAAATATTTAGAATAAAGTATTTTTATATGTTATTTATATCAGAAAGTAGAGGGAATATCAGCTTTTAGCTCTATACAGATAATAAATGCAAAAATCAGGCATAGACTGAAAAAAATGGTATGTGCATTAATATGCATGATACGCAATTCCAGGGAACAATCAGCAAACCAGAAATCTTACAAGACACTACATGTTGTGGTAGATCAAACACCTACAGTTCACTGCCAAGAAGTTATACACTTCATCTCAATCAGTTCAACGATGGACCCCAAAAAATTTTTGGAGGAACCTCTTCATGAAACAGAATTATGCAGTTTAAATGCTTCTTTTTGACAGCACTGTGCCACACATAACCTAATGTCACCGCACTTATTACCTGTTAATACATCTACAGCTGTCACCAGAAATCTTGCCTCCATTTAAAAAACCAAAGTTAGTAAATTCTAAATGTATTTTACATGCGATAAAAGAAGATAACATCTTTGCATGCAGATATCTAGTAAACATCAAGCATAAATTCATCTTCAGAGGTTAACTTCATTTTCATAAACAAGTACAAATAGCTCCTGTTGTCTCAAACATATGTGGGCAATGCACCCACCAGAATATCTGCTATTTGGGTGCCCAGTGACAGACCACAAAATTTATGTATAGTCATAAAGCACTGAAAATTCTGTCCGTAACAGAGATCCATATTTGGGACATTTATTTATTCACACAAACATGGTGTAAAATACCTTTGAACAAGTTGGTCTGCTTGATAGTATTTTCCATCAATAAGAATTTGGGCATCAATCACTTGCTGGCGGAGAAGATTCTCAGATTCAAGAAGATACCCAGCTATCTCTGCTTCATGTTGGAACTGGAGCCCTGACTCCAATCGCTTGGTGTCCTTAATAAGTAAGAGAAAGTCATAAGCCTTGCAGCTAAAACCAAAGAGATACCAGCTCTAAGAATTCCTTTTAAAAAAAAACAAACCAAAAAAAAATCCAAAAAAACCCAAACCCACAACCAACTAACCTTATCTTGAAACGATTGTGAAGCATTAATTAACTACAGAACAAAAAACCATGAAACAGAACACACTCTAGGCAACTTGTGGTATTTTCTTGAAGAAATGCTACCTTTACAGTACAATGAAAATTCAAGTAGCAGCTATTAAGGTCACCCTCACAAACCCTTAAGAAATTTTTGCCATTCAACTTCTAAAAAGTTATGAATACAGATAAGTCAAATCACTGACTGACTTACAGACTGCAGAGCATTCCGGGCAAGTATCAGTTTGTCCTCACAGCTCCGGCTGTCCCGCTGAATTCTGTTTGCAATTTGCTGCAGCATTTCCAACCTAGGCGATGCCAAAGCAATTCAGGAAAACAAGTACTGTGTTATTTATATTTACAATCATGTTGCATGACTTTAAAAACAAACAAATTAATCAACAGCATCTAACACAAAGCACAAATGCATATGCCAAGTTACCTGTTCCCTTCTAACGTTCCATTACCAAAGCTTATACAAGATTTAATCAGCGTAGGACCACAATTAACAGAAAGGAAATTCTCATTAGAGTCAACACTGGTTCGAGTACTAGTGCTGTTGGTAAACAGCGAATCACTGCTGTGGTAGCTGTAACTACTGCTATTCATTTTTACAGCCAGAGCACAGTTCTTCTGGCTATTTGCATTTGCTGAAAAATGAAGGTAAAACTCCTGCAAAATATAGAGCTTCTAGGGATGAAATTCCTCTACTGGCTTTTGAAACACCTAGACTCCTCCTTTATATAGGCTTCAGTATGCACATTTAAAACCCACCAATTAATATTCTGCCAGCTCTTCAAAGGATTTTTCCTGGGGCTATGTACGCTACCTTACTTTTGGCTTCCCTACCTTGCATTAAAGCTTTGCAAGTACAGACTAGGCAGCAACAATGGGGCGTCTCTAGGAAACAGACACACCAAATATTTTATTTAAGTGTCACTAAATAACTGTAAACCAAGTAAGAACTAAAAGAACTCTTTGCATTGTCTCTCAGACTCTCCATTGGAAAGTTTCAAAACAAAGTGAAGGGAGAAATACACACTCGACAGTAGAGTACAAATAACCTCCAGGCTGGGCTGACTCCTTTTCCTTCAAATAGAACTGCACAATAAAACTGGAGCAGTATTAGGGTTAATCAGCTCACTTCAATATTCTCTGAGACACCTATACACTGTCCAGCCTACCATCATTCCCATACATGTCCCACTACACTGTTCTCCTGAAAATTTCCCTTCATCTTCTTCCACATTCACAGCCAATTGCTTCTAGCTGTTTTGACAACAAAATAAGCAAGAAAAATCTGATCGCTGCTTTTAAGCTTACTTTTTAACTCAGAATTTGGGCTGGGATGATTTTTTTCAGTATTTCACCCTCTACTTTTAGGATTCCTGAACAACCACACCCATCCCATAAGGTGACTGTTTATGCAGCAGAGCTGGGCAGACACAGACACACCCCTGCAGCAATGCCAAACTCTGCTAGTTTTGCAAACCAGAACCCAACGTGGCGCTCTCCTCATTGACACCATATTCATTTTGAGCCCATACACCAATCTGGCAACACATTGTCTGTTTGTGTTGATACTTTGAGATGTATTCAACAGACTTGCAGGCAAAATTTTATTAATCACCAAATTTCAGTATTGGCTGAAGTAATATTTTTGCCACAATCACATTTCACCACAGTAGCTGTATTAACACCCCATAATGATGATATGCACTGGTAATCAGTGCAACAAAGATGAATTTTGTTCTTGTGTCCACATCAATAATTTCTTTTCATTTAGTGACTAAGCCAGAATCACTTAATGAAATTTTACAGTGACCATCACATATAGTGACTATCACCATATGACCTATCACTTCAGGTGTTTTTACCCTCCCTGAAATATGGGAAGGAAGTCAGATTCATGTTTGTTTATCTGTGCTCAGACTATATTAATAAAATAGAAATAAACTAATGTCATTTACACACATTCTCAACAAAGATAATCCAGCTTTCTGCAAGTATGAACAGAATTTCTATCGGTGAGGCCAGACACTTTGCTTTTGGCACCTTGGAATAGATTAACCTACAAGACCTAACAGGCTGTATTTTTGCTGCTCCTTTCCAGTGTTCTGCTCTGCACAAGAGGGAAAACTCAGTATTGTGTGGACAACTTCATATTCCTCTATAGGAACTTGTTTCACAGTAGGGTGCTGTGAATCACCACCTCCTACTAAATCTGCCATTTCAGTCATGCTCTTGCAAGCATGACACATGTTTAATCAACTCTGACTGTCTTTGTCCTCTGACAGAAATTTCTCTGGCTAGGACTTCCTATACAATGGTCTGGATTCCTCACACCTAATTTTTGGTACCTAAACCAGAGAGACAGGTCACCTTGTTGTCACCAGAAAGGCAGCGATAAGATTCTCTAGGAAGTGATTTAGATCTTAGATGTCTTCTTTGGATGCATAAAGTCAAGCAGAATGAATCCAGATCCAGGTGTCTATATCTAGACGCCCCCCAAAATAATTTAATCTTTAAAGGGTTTTTTAATTAATGAGCAGATAGTACCTGTGTCTCCCACAGGACTTAAAAAGATATACCATAAAAAATGCTCTCAGACTGCATCAAGACTTTAATCATGCTTAGTATGTCATCAGTGATGCACAAAATTTTCCCACAGCCTATCATGGAAGGCTACTGTGCCTTTCCACATCTAAAGATTCGGTGTGCTCTCAAGTATCACTAACTTTTTAAACAACCTCCACACAGGACATTAGCCTACAAAGCTGTGCACCAAGAAAAACACACATTTCACGTAAAGGATGAGGATAGTCCTCGTATGAATTCAAGTTGAAATGAGATGGTGAAGTGATATAAACCCAGCTTTGCCTAACTGCACAAAGAAGGTAGTTATATATGTGCATAAGCGCTTTGATGGTCTGAGGCACAGATGCTGCTCAGCCTTCTGAGCCCACCGAAGTTGTTTATGTCTGGACCTGCCTCTACCTAGGCAGGTAGAGAACTTCAGACCTTGAACAAAGGCAGAAATGCTTGATCTAGAAAAATAATATGGACATTATCGTAGAAGAAGATATTTATAAATTTCAATATGGGTTGAAACAACAGAAAATACATTAACAAAGCTTGTCAAATATTCACTAGCGTACCTCTCCACTTCAGGCCGAAGGGTCTTCTCTCTTTCCAGCATGGCAATAATCAGCTTTCCCCATTCTTTTTCTATATCATTTGGATGGTAGCCTTGAGAAAGTTTGATGCGCCCAAATTCTATCCAGACCTTAAAAATTCATATGTACTTGTTATTTTAAGCCACAGAAAAGGAACTTCTATATATTTCAATGAATGTTAAAACTTACCTCTAGCAGTTTATACAGATGTTTAATTTTTGATTTATCTGTCTCCTTCAGTGGAATCTCTCCTTCTTTAAACTGTAAATATTGATTATAAAGTGCCTACAGAAACATGAAAAATAAGATCAAGTTTTATTTACAGTGAATATAACCTTAGTCTCTAAACCCTCTTCTAATATTCTTCACAAGCTTACCTTTACCTGTACAACTAGAGTTCTACAAGAAGCAATCAGTGACAAGGTAAAGATTTGCTTTTGATTGTTGATATGCTAGCAACATATTGATTATAATTTGAAAAGGTTAAAGAGTAGTACTGTTCTACAGTTGACTTAATTGTGTAAATCAACAAGCACGTCATTTGTTCAAGTATGCTTTGAGTCAGTAAGAGAAAGTGTAATTCCAACAAGGAGTCTAAGCCACCACACCTCACCTTCAACTCCACAGGATTATTGGGAAATGTTCTGTCAGACATTATCGTGACATGGTGTCTGATCCACTGCATGAGGTAGTTCACCATATTCTGATATTCAACCCATTTGACTTCAACATCCTGCCAAAGCAAAAACCAGATTACAGAAGAGATGAAAATCCAGAACTCATTTCTTCTCCAGCTTTGAAGACTGAAGTCTTCACACACATAGAAAATGGATTTTGAAATCCTGCAATTTTGAGGCAATATTTATTTGCTCTTTAAAGATTAGTTAAAGTTTTCAAATATATTATATCAGTCTTCAGTTTTGATCCTGAATAATTCTACTGAAAACAAAATATTTTATAGATTAATAAATTTCAAGCTGGTAAGAATCAGAAGGGCATAATTTATACATTTACAACTGAAAAGTAAGAACTTTATCTTTCTCCAACTTTAGGCACATTGTTTCCAGTTAAGCTGTGTGCACAAATATTTCCATGTCCATGACGTGAAATAGCTAAGACACTAAAATCTCAGCCTAGAAAAACCATGCCAAAGAATAGTGTTACAGCAGTCCTATGGAAAATCTAGCTAATATTCTGGATCTGAAATTCAAAATTTTATTAATGTAGCTCAAACACTCAATAAATGGGGTTTTTTCCTACTTACGTTTGCACTGATGCCTTCACCACCTTCTGGTACTTTGGGAAATGCATCATAAAGTGATGACACATAAGTTATTACTGACTTCTCATCAGGTGAGGAAACATCGACATCTAAAAGAGCAAGACAGAACAGTGCTTTATCACAGAGTTGTAAGAATGCCCACAAATATGCTACAACCTGCAGGCAGATTGGATTTTATTTTAGGGTTGGGGGTTTTGCAACAAAGCCATCTGTAGCTCCCTTACCTTCAGGATCCAGAAGTCTGGCAACACCAAGTTTTTCTGCTACAAAAAAAGCGTGTTCTAAATTTGCAAGGTTGCTTTGAACAGCAACGGTATTCATGTCTATCAGGTCCGGCCTGTCAAATTAAAACAGCAACACTTGATTACAAGTCTTCACCAGTTTTAAACTATCACTGTACTATTAAATCAAACCATGAGCATGGACAGATACAGCAAGAGAGTTTTCATTATAAAAGGATTTCATTAAAATCTGATGAACAAGCTGAGACCATCGCTAACTGACAAACACAAGCAGCAGAAAATGACAATATTTAGTTTTTCATGTACAAGCCCGTTTCCAGCCATCCCTTATATACACCTCTATTTTCTTCTGCATATTTAATCATGTGCATGGAACTGTATTTCAACACCTTGTCCTTTCCACTGTCCTTGAGGGAATTAAATTCACTTTTCTCTTTTACAGGAGGAAGTTACTTTCTACTGCTTTCACAAGTTTTCAGTCATTCTGCATGAAATTTTTCAGCATGTGTCAGAAGCCACACAGTAGCAAAGTTTAGCCACAAAAGCATCACTTTAATATTTTCTGATGAAGATCTTCATCAGAAGAGGTCTTCTTCAAACGCATTGAAGCCCTGCTTTCAGATACACATTGGTGACAGTTCTCTTATAGGTAACTCTCAGCCCTGTGCACTTAAACTTCATCCTGCTAAACTCAATTTCCAGCCACTATACGCTTGCTTTAATGGAATAATTGTCTTAAGCCAATCTTGCCTATAAATATTTTAAGACCCATAAGTATTATCCTGTATCAGTCCTGTACCAGCATTGCTACTTTAATGTTTTAAATTGATGTAAAACTTCAAAACTAATATTGTCCTTTAAGTTTTCTAATGTAGGAGCGGTAGATCCTGTTATTCTCAGTGTGTTACTCCTTGCTTCTTTCAGCACTTGAAATTCTCACAGCCATCCACCAAAATGAAATAAGGGATTTTCAAACATGCTGAGCAAAAGCTCATCTCACAGAAACCTTTGCTTTGTCTGAAAGCTTTGCTACTGAAATCCGACACTACTGAAAACCAGACTCACCATGGAAAAAAAACCCTAAAACAGAGCACAAAAAGAAAAAAAAATTGGCATATAACTTTCAGCAAGCAATTCAGTTCTTAAGCTTTCTCATTTTTGTTTCTAGAGAAACTACTTTCTTAGTTTTACCAAGTAGAAGTAAAGTAAATAATTGCAACAGAGAGAAGTAAAACTGTTAAGTATAATTGCTCGAAATTAATGTTAACATTTCACTTGGCAGCAGCCCAAATGCCCTTGATAACAAAACAGTATTAACCTCAGGAAACTCAGTACAATCTTGTCTTTGAACTAACTACAAGGGCACTGTAAATAAAAATCTATTTATTTTCAGCCATTTAGAATCACTGTGTTCCTTGTGCTCTTTTGAAGACAAGTCTACATAACAGATAATAACACTGCACTCATTATGCCTTGAAAGAGCATTTAATAATACCAAAATGTAAGCAGCGCAATATAATCCTCCTAAGGCAGCGGGACTTTCCACTTCCAATATGCTTAGTGGGAGCATGATCAAGCTCACGCTGTTCTTCTCTGAATTTCAGTGCAATGAAAACAATGCAATGAAACCAATATCCGTCGTTGCTCTCAGCAGCACAGAGAAGCCATGAAAAATAAAAGACAATACTAAAAAAGAAAACTGAGCACCCCCATCTCCTGTTTCAGCCACAATAAAAAGAGATGCTATGAGTAATAAAGATTGCTTTAACAGCAGTTTTGACAAGAGAATCAGGTTTTTGTAAGCGTAACACTGTTGCTTAGGTTATTTTTTTCCTCCTGCCTTCTTTACATTTGTTTCACATTTGATAAAAATGTCCCAAGAATAATCACTTGCACTACCTGTTCAATTGCCAACTCTCAGAACATGAAAGGACATGTTGTAAAAGCCTTGACTATTCCCAGAAAACAAGCTGCAAGCTGCAGAGACGCTGACACAGTAATCTCTTTAGAATAAAGCTTTCATTTAGTTGAAGGAAAGGTAACATTGTTCTCATTGTGATACAGGTAACAAAATCAATAAAAACAACTGCTCTTGCATAATAAAATCATTTTACCTCAGTTCTGTGGCTTCAGCACCCAGCTGAAGAAGAGCCTGCTCTGTGAGATGCCTCCCCACCTTTTAAACATATTTTCCCATCCCTGCAACTCCTACCAGCACTGGTTTATATTACAGCCTTCCTTTAAGAACAAGGGAAAATCACAATGAATATTCCCATTTTCAGTTATTTTTACACTTAGCACACAGTATACTGACCTAGATTAACTGGTCTATATTTATCTAAAGTCTTGGTCTACAAGAAAATACTACAGAAGATGACATTCATGCCTGTCTTGATAGCACATGTATTTGGTTGGTTTTTTTTTAAACTGGACAGAAGGCTCCACAGCTGACTGAGAACAAATCCATTGATGGTTTATGAAAGGGAAAAGACAAGTACTATCACTTGAAGGCAAAAGCACCTGGCATGAACCACAGCAAGATCATGCTGCCTAGGGCTTGGGGCCTCCCGCTCTGCAGATCACCCTTTCCTCTTCACAAGTAGTAGAGGGATATACTGCAAAGTCACAAGAAATGGAGTTTACTTCCCAGAGCTCAGTAAAGGACTTTTTTTTTTTTGCCTGAGAAAAGTGCATCCAAAAAACATGACTCAGGAAACCACCAATTACCATACTGTTCCTTTGGTTTAATAGTGGGGATATTTTGCAATTTTAAATAGAAATAAATGCCATTTTTACATGCTGTAAGCTTGCAGAGATCACTGTCCATTAATTCAAATTAACTTGAGAAATTGCAGTTGTGAAGAGTATCCTCCAATACATACTTATTTAATTGTCATAGTTGAAGCAAACACTAGATTTAAAAGCATTGTACATCATGGCAAACATTTCCACTTTTTTAAGGCTATAGAGCAAATATGTGAGTTTTGTAGAAGTTATTTTTAATGCATTATAAATATATCTTATATCAATTTGCATAGCATTATTAAGTAGTTTTATGCATAATCAGGAACAAATTAAACTAAATGCCCTTTAAGTAACATACAATGACTCTACCTTCTGTCATAACATTGTGAGTCATTTTATGGCATATTTTTCACTGGCTGGGGCCTTGCCATAAAAACACACACAAACATCTTAAACACCAGTCAAGTTGGAACATTCCATGCAAAGAAGATGCTTCTGCTGCAGCCACACCTAAGTCAAAGGTTTGGCTTACACATTGAGAGTCATTAATCATTCAATTTATTAAAAAACTGGTGGTGCCTGCCATTTGAAATCTTAGTGTAGGTGTTAGAAATTAGATACAATTTGTATCAGAAATGATGGGGGGGGGAGAAGTGTAATTAATACCACATGAATTAGGAAGCTGAAAAAATTATGATAAATTAAATAAAACAGTACATAGCACCACAAAGAGAAGGAAAAGAACAATATCTGAACAAACGAAGATATTTCTGGTCTGCAAAGACTCCTTGAAATCAGAGTTATGCATAATAAATAACATTAGGTACATGTAGATTTTCTCATTGCCAGAACTTAATATCCAGCAAAATAGTTTAAGATCCAAACTAGCAACTATAATATTTGCCCATTAAAATAAAAGATTATATTTGAAGGGGATTTCATAGCTCAAAATTGAAAACTATGTTTAACTGAACTTTCATCTTCCCAGCCAATGATGAAGAAATCCCATCCTTCTCACTGTTCTGGGGTGATACTTGCTCAAGTTACAATGTTTATCTTTACTAAAACATATAAATCAGAGTAATATTTAATATTCCACATGAAAATTCTGTTAATGTATTCTGAAGGCTGAGAAGCCTGAAGTTAATTACATAAACCATCTAAACTGTTTAATCTGCACAATTGTTTCTCAGTCAAAACTCTCCATGCTGCCCGAGCAATACCTGATATTAAAGGATATAATTCTTGGCTTACATTTAGTTGAAACACTAACACAGGGACTTTCAAGCAGAGCTCTCAAAAAAAAAAAAAAAAAAAAAAAATCACTGAAAATGAAGAGGGAAGGGTATCACATCA
>VWZN01002204.1:102372-144220 GCA_013396955.1 Regulus satrapa
ATCACTGAAGATGTAGAGTGAAGTGTATCACATCACTATAGCCCAATTAGCTTTTCCACTGGCATAATTAGAAAATGCTTGTAGACATTAAATTTTTCCTTCATTGTTCACAGACAAATGAATAGGATGGGTGCCAGAAAGACTCATGCCTTTATTACAGACGGAAGGGTTACTAGTAAAAGAAAGACCATGCCAGAATATACAGTCATAGAAAAATATTTTTAAAACAAATAAACAAAAAAAATCTATTCTAGAGATTTAGATTAATAACAGAAAGATTGCAAACAAAGGAATAAAAAAAAAATATAAAACAGAAATTTCAGGTCTATCTCTTCAAATATGCATCTCCTGTTACTTTCCCGGGATCTCTACAAATGAGATGATGAAGCAAAATGTATTATTTAACCCATATAATTAGGCCTACCATTTGCCTCCCTCTTAAGACAGTTTCAAAAATACCAACGTGTTTACAGCAGTTTACATGAGAGAGTCAGTGTTTTGGGAACTTACTAAAGAATTTGTCCCCACATCAGGTACAAGTCTTGTTCAAAACAGCATGTCAAAGAATCTGCCCCAGAAAGACTGAATCAACAACAAATTGCAAATGATGGCTGAGCTTCAATGGACATGTAGTGTTCTTTGTGCCCCACCCACTTTTATTTATGCCCCATGTTCACAGTGCTCTCACACTGTCATGACCACGAGACCTAATCACAGTGTCAGAGGTACCCTGTACTAATAGATATGCCTACCACATTTTCCTAGTTTGGGTTTTTTGGTGGTTTTTTTCCAGGGATATTTTTATCAGTTAGAGAAGAGGAGAGTTTCTGCTCAAAAATGGTGAGGTTTGATTTTGTGGCATTAGGGAGGAACAGATCTTTTCTGTCATCAGAATCAAGGACCACAAAATGTGCACCTGCAACACAAGGTTCTGTAGCAGGTTCCTCAGTCTTAAAAACGCTGAGGAAAGGACATAAAACGTCCATCCTGAGTCAACACTATCTTCCATTACACCCTCATTCAGAAGCTTCCCCCTCATTGAGAAGCTCTAGATTCACACATGGTGATAAAACAATGACCCCAATGCATCAAACCACTATGTGAAGCTGAGCCATGATGACACTGAAGCTAGGCACCAGTTCAGAATTCAGAGAAAATTAAAGATTTCAATTAGAAAACTGTCATTATAGGAAAGCTTTGTCCTTACAACTGTGATAAACCAAAAAGTATGCTGCTGCATGCAGCTCTGCATACTGTTTGTTCAAGTATGTGGCAAAATCTTTTCTGAAGTACCACAGGTCCCTAGCCTGGATTACATACTGTATTAATATGATTATTATGCCTTGTATCCTCTTTTTGGTTTTGTCCTCTTCTGCCTGCACTACATGATTTTATGTATCTTCATAGATTTCACTCAATGCCTCTATATAAAGATGAACAAAAACACCCTTTTATTCCTTTGAGAGGTGAAAAATTCTTATGTGATCTGAACTCTTCAGCTCTCCTTAGCTTGTTTTTTTCAGTTTTTTATCTAGATTTTCAGATATGAGTAATAAAACTGAAAAACCCCAACTGCAATATATAGAATAACAAGGGCACACTACTTAAAGATACATGTCTATTCTTCAGACATCCCAACATATTATATCAAGACTTTCCACAGGGAAAAAAAAAAAGCATGTTTTAACTGCACTTAAGATAAGGAAAGCAAAATCTGTCAGTAGCCCTAACATTAAATTAGCCCCTAACAATATACAGAGGTTATTTCTTCTATTGTGCATGTCCTTGACTTGAAAAGAAGTGATTAAATAAACCCACTGAAGCTGCCTGTCACACCTTTTTTAGCACTTCAAAACTTTACCTGTAACTTGCCATACCAATTAATTTAGATAAATACACAATTATGGCATTACAATATCAAAGATCTTTTAGTTAAATGTGGAGTTCATCTTTAGCCATGCAAAACAAACCCTAATCATAATTTGGCAGTAAGTTTGCAATCCAGGTTTCAAACTCAGTACAAACATGAATGAAACTAGAAGGAATCTGATAGTCCTTTAACTAGCTTTAAAAGCAGTTTTTACACTCTCTTAGGTACCAAGGGCTGTTTCCATCATTACAAAACCAGTAATGGTACAGCAACTTTGGCAAGTTTTGGTTATGATAAAATTTAAGTGGGAATGAGGCTCGTAACTCATAACCTCAAGTCACACAATGCAACCCACTAAATAATCATAAATAATGTACTTTTCCTGGAACTGTGAATACCAAAAAGACAATGAATAAACCCAGCTAAACTTTTTCTGTTCTTCATCCAGACCACAGCAGTGGCTGCTTCACAGAATGGCTTCCCAGTGGAATTAGCACACTCACCAACAAGGAAGAATGGTGAGGTACTGTAATGAGTTCAAACAATTTCCCAAAGGCTCCTTTTCCTGTCCTGGAGGCAAGCACTTCTCCACGTGCCACAAATTTGCCAAAGGCATTCCCTGAAGACCAAGATTTTCCCAATGTGTTTTATCACAGGCACATATGCCCCCACTGCTAAGACACCACATCCTTCTGGGTTAAGACTTCTGACACCCTTAGGTGTCCTGGTCCTTGCCAATCCAAGAGTACAAAACACGTGAAAGTCAAATTTTTAAAAACTGGCCTTTCAATGAAAAGGATTACTTTATGGTTTATTCCCATTAAAATGACACAGAGAAAAGCTTTGATTTCATCCCAGTTTTGGTTTTATTTTCCTCAGTTATGGCAAAAAGAAAACCGTTATTCGGCTGCTTCTTAGCAGTAGGATCCAGCACAACAAACACAGAGATCATTTTAAGTCTAGATCTGAAAATAATCAACCCAATTGATGGGAAGTCATCCATTTAATACCCACTAAGGCTAACCACCACCACAACACAAGATGCTAAAATTGCAGGCAGGCTTCCAGTACTATTTTAATACAGCCTTTACCAAGTGCCATCACAGTATTCTTCTGAGTGCATCCGATTAAGCTCCAGGTTAGGTAACTTGCTATTTGCAAATCCATTAGAAAGATACTCAGGCAAGTAATATTAAAAGCATGTCTGCTTGTCGATATTTTTAAGCATCCTAAATGCAGTTCATGTCTTTGCAAATTGCTAATTCTCAACACTGAGTTCATTTATTCTACACAACAAAACCTGTTGAAAATAGTAAGAACCAAACAATGAGGTGCATGGAAAAGAGGGTGCAACACAACAATGCACTCGCATTTTCTTTGTGTTAAAGCTGTGCTACAATAAAGTATAAATCACAAAACAACAAGCCAAAACCAGCAGAGCCAACTAATCTCTTTATTTAAAACATATCCACTAGCATTTCAAGGCTTGACACTGTGTAATATTTAGTTTCTTTCTCATTCATGCCCCAAGGGTGTTCAACGTGTGGCTGCAAATTGAGGCATTATTATCACTCCCCTTAAGGAATGTATTCAAGTCAGTACCTGAGTGGTTGCAACATGTTTTAACATCAGAGGGATGCACTGCCGGCCAGGAGCTTAGTGTTCAACCAACTATATATACACAGCAAATCATCCTGGGTAAGGCTGTTCCAAACCAGAACAGTCATTTAGCAGGCCTCAGTCTAGCTTGCTGCATGCTATATTACACTCAGAAAAATATCCACTTGGTAATTCTGAAAGCATACTGATACTGATAGCAACATTTCAAAAGAAAAGCTCTGTGACCCTGGAAAATCCGTCCCTCTCACTTGATCTAGCATTTACGGACCCGTTACATTGCTGCTTCCTCTGGGAACACACTGCAGCTTCTATTCCTCTTCCTCCCACATGAAGCACTCAGTGTACCTACACTTCTTCCACGTTGCATTCACTGTTAGCTTCTGTTCCTCTTCTGTCTGGGAACAGTAGCCATCTCTTCATCCTCTACACAGCTTAAAACTATAGGCATCATTAAGGTTTTGCACGAAGTTTACCAGTAACAGACTCCTCTGTATCAGGTCCCTGTATTTTTTTAACAGAAATTCTTTAATACAGCAAAAGCATTTTTCTTGTGCTCCAAATGTACCTCTTTTAACTCTATCACCACCTCTTAGTAGCATTTCTAATACTTTTTAGGTGGTGCCAAGATTTATAGAAACTGTCTGCATGTGGCCCTGGGAAGCCTTGGAACAGCATTACATAAAATAACATCACTTATTTTCTTGTCTTAAACCTTTCATGTGTATACTACAGTCCAGCTTGCTTGTCAGACCCCTGCCTGACCTGAACACATTTTATCCCTTTTTTCTCCTAACCAGTCTCACATTTTCTGTGGTTGCTGACATTCACCTAGAAGTCCAGATGTAACTGGACACGTCTGAGTGTACAGAAGACACACCAAGGGACCATAAACTTTAACTAATTAACTAGTAACCTTTAGTTACTAGACCTTCCCACAACATGACTGTGGCCCATCATGACCACACTCTCCCAGGCAATGCATGAGCCCAGTTCCAGGGACAGCACTGACCCAGGACTGCTCCAAAGGAGCTGCACCCTGTCTGGGGGCAGAGGGAGAGTTCAGCCAAGCAGACACAAGCCCTGCTGTACCACTTACCCTCCAGGCTGGAGAGTAGGGCTGGATCTGCTTCACTGTTACAACAGAACTAACACCTGAGACTAGAACTTTAAAAGTGTGACTTTATATGGGAACTGAGCTTGCAGGACTTCCTGAACAGATGCTATTTTTCACCATACAGGCATCACTGAAGCAACTCATTAAATGCTATTACCTAATTACACAAAACATAATGCTTCTGCTGGAATTCCTTTTGTAAATGCTAAAATCAAAATTAACTCTATTATAAAAGCTGTGAGAATAAAAAAAAAACCTAATTACACAAAACATAATGCTTCTGCTGGAATTCCTTTTGTAAATGCTGAAATCAAAATTAACTCTATTATAAAAGCTGTGAGAATAAAAAAAAAAAAATAGAATGTATAAAGGAGTGCACACATTTTTACAAAAGAAAACCAATGTGTGATATTAATCTTTTCCTATCCTCTATACTTCATCTTTTTTCTCTAGAAAATAAGACGAGTCTGTGACCATGTCTGTTTTCTGAATATCAACAGCCTTAATAAAGGATCTACAGGTGCCAGCTAACAGTAAATCTTAGAGCTATTATTTTTACTATTTCTTAAATTTCATTTCAGATGCATTTTAACTGAAATTTCCTCTAGTCCTTATGTATACCAAAGGTTCAGGGCAGTCTGAGATCAAAACAATAGGTTTGCTACTTTGGTATAGCTTTTTATCTGAATTTGCTGTAAAATAAATTGCCAAGTGCAATGTAGATCTACAATTTAGATTACTAGCTCCCATCTGGCATATGACTCCTACTGAAATAAGAGCAGCTTTCACTCTCTACAGAAACAAACTGCTTCTATATATAGGGGATATAACTGGAATATACTGTTCCTAAAAATTAGTGTTTCTTCTTTCTGGGAAAAAAAGGCATGCACAGAAAAAATTAAAAATAAACCCAACAACAACCAAAAAACCCCACCGCACAAACCACGAATCAAGACCATTTACCCAAAACACAGCCTAGAGACTAGAAATACTTCAGGTGATAATGCTACAGAATGAAGATTCCAGGGTGGAGGTGGTAGTATCTCCAGAAAAATCTGGGCATTGCACCCTGATTAAAGTAAGTCTCCAGCTTCAAAGTCTGGCTTACAGGTTTCTGCTACATACTATATGATGGCACAAAAGGTACATCACGTAATTCTGAAACTGCCTGAAGTCAGATTTCTTCCAACACAACATGTTGGATAAAATAGCATACGTCTTCAATGAAAAATTATGCTATAAAAGGCAAATTATATAACAGATGAGACACATAGCATATTCTTGAATCTCCAGTGTGTATCTGTACTTTTCACTAAAGGTCTGACCACATATCTGAAGAAAAGTTTAAATATTTAAACACAAATACAAATCTGGTTAATGTTCAGTATTAAAATTCACTTTTAAATGTTATAATTTTATTAGGTCTTTCTGTGTAAGGATGAGTATTCCCATAGAACAGAGTAGGTTTAGATTCCATATTAGGAAGAAACTCCTTACTGTGAGGGTGATGAGGCACTGAACACGTTGCCCAGAGTTGTGGATACCCCATCCCTGGCAGTGTTCAAGGCTAGGCTGGATGGGCCAGCCTGGTCTAGTGAGAGGTAACCCTGCTCATGGCAGGGAGGCTGGAATTAGATTATCTTTAAGGTCCTTTACATCCCAAAGTATTCTATGATTGAACTAGACTCCAGGGCCTGCAATGGAGCCTCCCAAGGCAGTTCTTGAGGTTAGTGCGAAGCCCTATTCCCAGAGATTTAACCATGTACAGCATGTAAATGGAAACTTTCTATATCCTTCAAAAGCTCAGCCAAGTAATCTTCAATCTTACCCTGTACACACAGAAACTGCTGAAATACATAAGGAATTTTCTCAAATAGAAGAAAAAAAAAAAAAACAACAAAAAAACCCAAGACTTTTTTCTAAATTCAGTGGTGGGGAAAAAATCAATTGGTATATGGATCCAAGTACCTCAAATAAAACATTTTTTTCCTCTCATTTCCATTATTCATAAAATTAGTTTTCTTGATATAAAGAACACTACAAAATCACTGGCAATGATTCATACTCTTAATAGAAGTAAGAGAGAAAGTAACTGATGGTTTTTATTACAAGCTCTGCCAACCAAGCCCTCATTTCCCAAGAGGACAGAAAACAAATGTCCTGCATTTGGCTCAGGAGAGAGGGTGAATGACTCCAGTGTATGTGCTCCAGCACCCATACACTGCCCACATCCCTGCTGGACACTGGATGGGAGCACTGCCAGCACAGCTGTGGGTGCAGGAAGGACAGGGAGACAGGGAAGAAGCTGGGTCACCCATTGGGCCCCCACTGTTCACCAAGATGCTGCAATGGGTATGGCAGTCAGTCACGGCAGGGAAATCCCAGCCTTATGGGGTATCCACCATGCTTCTCGGGGGAGCAGGGAGACATGGCATATCCATGCACTATTCCTGCAGTTCTGCATCACAAATCTCAGCTCACTTGCACTAAAAGGTGCTAATATCCTCTGTCAAGACAGAAAAATGAAAGAAACCATTCTAACTTGCCATTAGAGAGGGCAGGCTGCCAGTTCTGCTGAAGGGAGAGGCTCCCTGCCTGCTGGCAGCTGACTCACAGCCCAGCTCCTCACCCAGCCCTTCACAGCTTCAGCAATTTCCTGAAGTCTTGAAGCTGGTATGTACTTGCAATTAAAAAAAAAAAAAAACAAAACACACTTATGCCTGGAGAGGAGGTAATTACAACCTGCCACTCCTATTCTATCACCTGGAACTGAGTGACATCTCCCTGGTTCATAAGCCACTGACTAGGGACCATGTTGGACCCATATGGCCTGTGCTCTCCGAGAAGGGCACTCTGGAAGCCTTGGTGCCAGGGCTGGGGGCCAGGGGTGTCCTCTGGGAGCTGCTGCTACTCTGGTCTCTGGCCCACAGCTGAGCTATGGCTCCTGCAATAGTGCAGCCAACCTGCAGGCAACACACATGGCAGGTCCAGCCCCAGCACAGCACCAGTGCGACGACTGGGACTGCCCTGGTGCCCCCCTGGCTGCCAGCTCCTGACTGGGGCAGTGGAAGGGGCCCTGACTGCCAGGCCCTGCCCTGATGGGCCTCTCTGGGGAGCTGCTGGGCCCTGGCATGGGGGAGCACGTGCTCTCCATCCAATACCCAGATTACTGTGGCTCAGCACAACTGCAGTTCTAGATACACGCCTGGGTATTTGAGCCTTCTCTGGTTTTCTGTCACAGCAGTAAATGTCATGCCCTTAAAATAAGGTCTGAGCCCAATTAAAGCCCTTCCAGGACAGGAAGTCATGTCCTACCTGAAGAGCACCATCCCCCATTTGCAGAGTTGACACTCCTCCCAGCCCAGTGTACTTCTGCACAGAGAAGGATCTCCAGTGAGCACAGCACACCTGGTGCAGGGGGCTGCCATGCTGCAGCATGACTGACAGATGTGCCCCCATGGGGTACTCCAGATCTGGTCATCCACCCTGGGGGAGCACACCAGCTGGCAGCACCCACAGGATGCTCAGACCAGCTCCCAATACCACCTGGAATCCACAAACTGGGAGCTACTAAAACAGACAAACAGAGCAAATGGAGAATCACTGCCAGAACTGTGCAGATTTTTTAGTGTTTAACCTACTTATTGGTCAGAAGACATACGAAGCTTTAAAAGAGGTCTCTGGAGTAAAACAATATAGTTAAAAATAAGAGATGACTGTTTGGGAAGATCATTCCTCTCTTGTGAGCAATAGCTGGAAATTATTATCTCTGTTTTAATGGTACAAAACAAAAAAGGAAAGAAACATAGAAACTCACTGAAATCACTGGAAGAACCTCACTCTCATTCCATTTGAAATGGAATTCAAGAACCTGTAACTTCTCACAGTAAAAAACACATTAGATAAGGTTGGCAAACATTCCTGGGAAGGACACAATCCTTAGGTGAAGTTATGTTTACAGAAAGAAGTAAAGCTCAGTGGAAACTGGCACAGAAGCACAAAAAATGGAGACTCTGCTCCCCAGGCCACTTGCTTTGTGCACCACACTTGAGTCAAAGGTGCCTGATCTTCCCTGCTGAAACACTCTGAATGAAACTCACACAAGAAACACTGATCCAACAAAGCAATTCACTCATATCCCAAGGTATCAACATTTTCACAGCTGGAGGGCAGAATTCAAGTTTTTCATTATTTATTAACTGACCTGTAGCATAATTACCAGTTGCTTGAGCAGTAAAGGCTACACTATTGTATCTGAGAGATACAAGGATCTGAAGAAGCTCTAGGAAATATTTTCCATTATTTCTTCTCATTATTTCCTTCCTTCTTTTTCTTTCTTTCTTTCTCCAATCCCTCTGCATCTTACATATTGTTTATTTTTTCAAATACTTGCCTGTGCTATGTTAATTCCTTTAGCTGCTCTGTCAAAAGTAAAACAGCCTTGTCTTCTGCCAGCTATTTCCTTTTGTCTTGCCAATGTTACTAAAACAGACTTTCTTGCTGGCATGCACCTCCTCTCTGACCAGCTACCCAGAACAGAAGCATAGTCAGAAAACAACCTCATTGACTGAGATGCAGCTTCATTTTACCACAAAATTATGCATTGCCACAGCCAGCTTCTCTGGGACTTTGAGCATTGTGCTTGCTGCTCACAGCCTTTACACCCAGCCTGTGAGGAAAAGGCTGCACCTTGTCTCCCATTTTATTTTAGTGTCCTAATCCCCTTAAGGACCACACGTATGTTGTGTCTGCTTAGACTTCCTTCTGTGGTTGGCCAAGTGGCCACAAGAATAAATCCATGAACAAAATAACCTGCTCCAGGCTCTGTTCACTAGATGTGCATGAAAAAACACCAAATATGCCTTTACTGGGGAGGACACGCCTTCAAATTATACCAATGAAATAATGTACCCTTAAACTTCCTTATAATGTGCTCCAGGGCATAGAGTACAAGCTACACGTGCTATGATACACCCAGAAAGCCTCGTGCAGTGAAGGACAAGTCAGTACACACTGATTAGCTCAGCAGGCAGAATATTCTCCCACGTGGTCTTCTAAGACACAAACCTTATTAGTCAATTCAGGAAACAAAAAAATACACAATAAAGAAGGCATGTCACCAGCCAAGAGAACAGTGAGCACATGAATGATTAAATTTCTGAAGAGCTTGATGCCAAAGTCAACTTTGTCAAGAGAGACCTGCTCTCCCTTAGAATCTAGAATTAGAAATCCTCTCCTGTCTCTTAGACATCTTCAGCTGTATTTCAAGTTAATATCTTGTACTCTTTAGTCTCTGGTCACAGCCACCAGTGGCTCTACAATGTTTGCTTAGCTTTGTAAGAGTATGGTCACAAAAGCACAAATCCCTTCTCAGACTGAGAACACTGAAGCCAGCTGATCACATTTTCCTTGAGAATACCCTTTTACAGAAAATGCATCTCAGAGTAGGTCGGGGCTCCAAACTTAAACACTAAAGAAGCTCTACACTCCAGGGCCATCCAAGGGTAAATTCACACAAGGAAGAAGACAGGGATCTCAGACATATCCTGTGTCAAACAGTAATTGATGGCTTTCACCGGCTGTTTTGGACTTTGGTGATCAGTTCTGCCTCTACCCCACCACCACTTAAACATTAGTATGACAAAAAAGGGCTATGGAGATGACTGAATTCTGTAAACTTATTTCCTAGCAGCTTGAACATGCCCTATGAAAGATGTACAGGATTCCTGGAAATACTCCTCTGAGGAAGGAAGGACATGCAAAGGTTAACGAGGCATCCTTTGGCTGCAAAGAGCAGGAAATCACAGAGGAAGAGTCAGTGTCATCTCCACAACTGCTGTTCTGTTACAACATAAACCATAGAGCCCTCTCTCTTTGTACAGTAAAACACTGTAATTAACATTTTCCAAGGGAGCAAACAGAGTATACTTGCCTGTATTTATGAATGATGGCATTAAATAACCTTCCATCGCGCCAGCAGGTAGTGAAATTTTCACAACGTATTCCAGCATAACCCTCTGTTGTTTGCTGCGACCACAGGAGCAGTCTCTCTTTAGCAGACATGTCCTCTGACTCCCCAGTAACATGGATATCTGATATCTAAAACACAGGTAATGTAAAAATTACAGTTACATCTAATCCATAAGAATGTTTAAAATATTGCAGAAAATCACTCTGCATTGCTGGATAATTTATTGTCTGGTATCTGCATACATTAATACGACAATTATTCAGGTCCTGTATTAATAGTCTTTCATGTCTTATCCTTATGCACTCTTAGTATCTTTAATATGAAATACAAAATTCAGTTTTCTTCAGTTAACCAGTTCTCAGTCTCCTAATTTCTGGAGACTATATAATGCTATTGCATAATGCAAAATACTTAACTGTTTATTTTATGATGATAATACAGTCTAATTTTATGTACAACATCTGTTATATATATATATATATATATAAAATGCAATATGAGTATAGACACACTTATACAATAACCATATTAATATTATTCATAATTTCATAGATAATTTATTTATCTATTAAATTCCTCCTTTAAAGCAGGTTAATTTATAGTACATGTTCTGGAATTCAGTAACAAAACAGTCATTCTGACTGAAAACTGATAATAATAGTTTTAATACAAAATTTTCTGAGAAGTATTTTAGGAATGACTAAAATGCTGAAGGATTATAAATAGAAATTTTGTCTGACCAAGGTTCAGTTTTGTATTATCTAAGGATTATCAACTCCATATCAGGAAAAGCACTGGGAATCTCCCATTCAAATACTACTTTATAGTATGTTGGATTATCCCCAAATGCAGCTCAGTCAGTTTCATTAGTAATCTATCACAAGCATAAATATGAAGCAGACATTTCCCTAATTTGTACGTGCATTACTTGTACCTCACATTACAGAAATTGCACTCAGTGTAAATGTAAACTCTAAAAAGGAAGAAAAAGAAGATGTGCCTTGACAAAGAAGGTGCTAGAGCATGTTGGCATTTTTCCAAGTGACCACCTTTAACCAGTTATCCAAACAAGGGACGATATAAGGGGTAATAATGAACTACACAGGAATCCATGCACCACAAGGCACTGTATAAGTACCTGAACACTGTAGCTCAGCCATTACAAAAAGCAGGCAGAGCTGCTTGGCCAGAGGCAAGAATGCCACAGCTTGTGGGTAGCCAACAAACACCTCTGTGAGCCCCCCAGAAGAGGCTGCTCCCCATGAGTGCACACCCAGCACTGCAGAGAGACGCGGGTCTGCTCTGGCTCCAGAGCCAGCCTGAGGCCACAGCTCAGGGCAGGTTTGCCCACAGACAACCCTGGGTGCTTGAGTTTGCTGCAGAAGAGCCATAAATTGAGTTGTGACCATTCCAGCAATCCTTTTCTAGCATAAAGCAGGCAGTTACAGTCATGAGGTTAGATGGGATGGTAATAACAACTTCTCCCAGCCTCAGAATCTCTGCGCACAAAGATATCTTCTCTCCGGGCTCTGACAGGGGGAATTCCAACAGGCCTGACTGGAAATCATGGGGTTTTCTCATAGATCCACACAGATCACAGTGCCAAGAAGAAAGACATGTAGCTTGCCTAGTGATGTTGCTGTGTCATGGCCTGAGACAAGGAAGCACTGGGAAGCAGTGAACTAAAGGAAGAGCCTTAAAGATGTCAGGGCAATAGAGCTCACTGCAATTTCTGCTTTACCACCTCTCATACTTTCAGGGAATTATGACCATTTACACCTATACAGTAAATTATAAATAAGTTTAATGTAGGAAAAAAAAATTACATTACTTTCTATTCAAGTAACCACAAAATCACAAGTTGTGAATGCAGTCCTTCAGATACTTATCAGTGAGGCCGTTGTATCTACTGGATCTACGTCAGGGAAAAATACAAACACCAATGGCAGCGAGCAAAATAGTTTTAGCTGTTCAACTAGCCCCTAAATAACCTGACAGCATTTTTTGTATCCTATTGTCTCCATCTTCAACACATTTTTAAGGAAGATTAAAAAGAAGGGGGGAAAAAACAAATTTTTTTTGTTCAGAACACAGTGGAGAACACATACAGCTGTGATCATTTGTAAGTTTCTAGGTATCAAAATCCTGCAAAGACCATTTACTAAATGAAATACAGATGGGATGAGTCCTGTATGTAATGACAACAGAAAATACAATGTGGCAAAAGACCAACTTGTAATCACTCTGAAAATCTTCTTGTAAAAATCTAGGGAGCTCAGCTATAGTGCAAGACCTTTTTCTGTGGGTTAGCTTTATTGTTTGGTATTTCAAAGCAAGAAAGCAAACTAAATGTTTTTTCAGTAGCTTTAGTTTCTATTCATCACAGAACAACCAGATCACAATATAAATGAAGTCAACCATTTACTGCTTATCCGGACAACGCTTCTGAAAGAGATGATGTCATCTCCAAGTGCCAGATGTCCAGCATTAAAAAAAAAACCAAAAAACAACAACAAACCCAAACCTATATTTTTTGTCTTTCATTTTCAGAAAGTCCTCTGTGTGTAATCCTTAATTATCATATTTTTTTAATACAGTCTAGCATGAGCAAGCTAACAATGCAATTTGCTAATGGCCCTTCCTTACTGCTAAGTTCAAACCCTTAGCCTCCTTCACGGTTAATTGAGCAGGGATGGCTATGTACACTTCAGACTGCAGAGAGTGCAAACACAGCATGTTTGAGTGCACATTAGATTCCTCTGGAAACAAGTAATTTCAAACATCAAGATAACTTCTGAAAACTCTACTTGTATCTGTAGATATAAAGAAAAATTTAGTCACGAACAAACAAAGTTATGTGCATGGACTCCAACAAACACAAGGAGAACTTTTACTCTAAACATGACTATTCCAGAAGCTCACAGTTGAAATTTTGGATGGCTAAAACATAATTCAGTTTATTACATGAAGATCAATGGGTTTTTGATCCAAAATCTTCCAAGCACCCTAGTTAGCCATCTGAAGAGAAAGGAAAAGGCTTTTCACTCATGGAAGTAGCCCATTTCACTACAAGCTACATTAACATCAGCCTGAGACCTGAAACAGCCTGATCACTTCTGTTCTCTAAATAAAGTATTTCAGCTTTCAAGGCTAACATTTCCAACTTTTTTATAAACACTGAATTAGTATTTTAAAAGTACAAATACTCTAAGTTAAATTGTGAATCAAAAGGTTATATTTTATCACACCTACAAATACGGGCTCTAGTTTGCAAGATGTCCTATTAACTTGAAGCTTCTTAACAAGTAAAATACTACCACAACAAAATAAGGTGTAAGAGAAAGGGAGAGAGTCCATCTTTCCTTTGATAATGCCATAAGGACAGTAGAGATACTTATCCACCAACTATACATTATAATCAACATTTCTAACATCATTTCCCATAGCAGAAAAACAGAAGAACTATTAAACTAAGAATGCTAGACAGAAAATAAGTTAAAGCAAAATCCAATCTTCTACTCATAAAATTCAGTCCTTCCAAGCAAAGTTTGTGTGAACCCTTTATATCCCACAAGCCTATCATTTACTCAATATAAACTGCTTAAGTAGAGCACATTTGTTCCTTAAGCATGGAAAGAACGAATTATAGCCCTTGCATGAGTTTGAGCAGTTGTTTTCCAGAGATCCAGTTTTCCAAATTATCTCAAAGCCTGTGAATTAAAAGTTATGCAAGAAAAAGAAACAGAGGTAATTCTCTATAACAGCCCTTCTATTTCAGGATCAAAGTCTTAACTGGTACTAAATACTCTCTTTCTTGTTTTTAACTGGGAAAATTCATTCACTTCTGCACATGCTTTTTCTCGGCCTGTAAATTCCCCCTCCATCACACAGTATACAAATTCCAAACACCAAAAAGCCTCAAGCTCCTTCCTTGCACTGATTTTAGTGATGCAGTTTGGAGCCCAAAGAGCAGAGCAGACTGGAGAAGACTTTCCAAGAGATCAACAGTGATGCTGGATTTCTGTGATTCACTTTCACACTGCAAACAGAAGAAGAACAAGACTCATACATATAGTAAGAAGTTTTCCCTCTGATTCCATCTTATCCTAAACATTTTGAAGCAAGTCTAAACTTGACATAATGTACTAAACTGCACAAAAGTACATAATGAGCTAGAGATGCCTGACTGTGGTGGTGTATCGCCTCTTTCCCTGGCCACACTATGATCTGAGAAACGCTTATTAGGCCTCAGCAGAAAGTAAGAAACTTTTTTCTCAAAGCTATTAATGAGCAGCCAGAAGCAACGCTTCAGTACACTCCTCTAAGCTAAGTTCTGTAATCAGGAAAACAGAGGTAATGAAGTAGCACATATCTGAACACAAAATCATAATTTTCTACATGCATAAGAAACAGTGCCACAGAAAGAACCTGAAAGGATACATTTCAGTAGAGGGGACCATAGTGTTTCAGAGGGTGAAATCTCCTATCTCTGTTACAGTGCGAACTATCCAACTGTAGCAATGAGTTTCCTCTGGTGTCTAATTCTCAGTTAGAAAAGCCAACGTGCTTCAAATTATCAGCCACATATGAGGCACTGTGTAAGCTGAGAGTACATTACAGCATGGGCAAGTTGACAAGGTAAGGGAAGGCTACTGATCTCTGTAATTACAGTAAGGAAAACGGTGAAGCTGAGATTGCTAACTGCAAACTTTGTGTACCAGCTCAGGCCAGTAACAACTTTGAAAACTTTTCTGAAAACCAGCTTCGCTCAGTATAAAAAAGACAGAAACATAAGACATTAAAATGCTTGATTAGTTTTCAAAAACAATCTGAAGGAAAGTGGTTGTCAGCTTGTACAGTAATTAAAGTCTGAAATCTAGTTTTCCCTGGTTTCATTTAGAGGTCAAACCTTGGTGTTCTTAAAATTATTTATACTGAGAATCTCGGGTTGAGAACGGGAACTGAACTGAAAGCCAGACACATTTAGCCTGATGTGACAGTAGTTTCATATTCATGCAGTGCTTTATCAGTATCAGTTGATGTAGGTTCTCAAAAAAAATCTCTTTTTTTCTTCCTTTCTCTGTGGTAACAAGAAGTATAGATCTGGTTGGAGTAATGCAACAGTATTAGAAGCTGTATTACTTTCATTATACAGGGAAAAGCAGCTATGCTTAGCTGAACAGACAAGGCCTCATACCCTTTTACTCAGCAGTGACTTGTTGTGTACAAATCAAAGAACATTCCTAAGCTGTTTCTGAATTCCAGCTAAGATTAAGAGAGCAAAGATCTCTATGTGTATTAGGAGGTTATTTGTACTATTGTGTACTGCATGTTGTAATTGGGTGTGTTATCTATGTTTAAAAAACTAAGCTCAGACAAAGCATTGCTTGATTCCTGTTAGAAAAGTAAATTATATCAGCAAAAGTTGTTCTTTGCCAGAAAGAATGCCTCTGGCGTATGCCCATTCCCTCTGCTAACTCAAGTGAAAGCTCAGATGTCCCCGTAGAGCAAGGGGAATCAGTTTTGGACAAGATCTTGGTATCTGCATTTGACTCACATGCACAGATTACAGTTGTCCTGAAGATGGGTGGAACAAAACTGGAAATATGGATTGAATTGGTAAGCATGGTTACCAAAAATTTGCTTTTCTTCTACAGCTATTCTACAGCTAAGACTGTATTTTGGTTTTGTTTATTGTAAAAATAAAATAATCCTACCCTCAGAGGAAAATAGAATTTCAGTAATTAATATTAATAGGTCATCTAGATAGTTTGGGAGGAAAGATCTTAAAAAGAAGTGTAGAGTGCTATTAACATGATTAATGTTCTCTTGTTCTATTTCAAGCTGCCTACATAGCTCTGTCATTCTTCAGTTCCTACTGGCCATAACTGAAGAGAATTAGAAATATTCCTTTCCTCGATACAAGACCCAAAGGAATTACAAGACCATGAAGAGGTGGTAAAAAAATTTAGTGCAGATACTGAAAGTGAACTCTAGAATTCATTCCACCTTCTAGCAACTTTTTCACATGAAAATCTTTTTCCTAAACTGGGAAGCAGATCAAACTACAAAGAGGAAAAATAGCATAAGAATATATCAATACTCCTAAAGTAGAGAGTTATTACACGGCCTTTAAAAAAGACCAAGTGACGTGTTCTGTCCTACAAATATCCATATTATCATGGCATGGTAAAAGGTTTACACACAGCAAAGTGAAGATATTTTTGTAATAGAAAAATTACTCTTCAAATACTTATTCTAAGCTAACTTTCAAAGACAATGTACTCTATCAAACAGTACATTACCAATTTATTTCTTTTTATTTGTTTATTACCAACAAATTACCTTGCTCCTGTTTGGTGCAATGTTAAATTATGCCTTTTCTTTTGGCAAATGGGAAACTACAGCATCAGGATAAAATCTCTTTTATTCAAGTAACGGATCACTTTTGCTTTCAGAAATAAAGTGATGCAACTTTTCAGATTTTCTGCTTTCTGAAACATTTTCAATGACTTTGTAAGAAGTTAGGTTTAAGTCAGTTTCTTCATGTTGTCTGCCTAAAATGTGGCTAGCAGAATCCAAAGTAGCTCCTTTTCTATAACAAAGACCACTGGACTTGTTCAGGAATGCTAATTCTCTCCTGTTATCCTCCTGTGAACATTTCCCTTTCCATGCACAGTGTTTCTCTGAATTGCTCTTGTTTGTTCCTTTAACCATGTGTCTGTTTCATCAGACTTGGTGAGCCTCTGATTATCACCATGAAAGCTCTCCCCACAAAGAGAATCACTCTTTGCTTTGCCCGAGAAAACTTTTTGCTTTAGCAATATCAACTGAAAGATCTGTACTCACAGGCAGAGCATTACCAGCCTCTGTCACTCTCCCGGGGAAGAAGTCGGCCAATCCCATACCCTTGGGATGAATCTCGATGTTTTCTGAAATCTCCACTTCATTCTGTCTTTTTTCTTCATTTTCTTTAACGCGCACTGAATCTGATCCCTCCTCAGTTGATTTCTTTCTCCTTTTTCTTCTGAAATATTTTCTTCCAGGGGAATGTTTATCTGGACTTAAGGGAGCTTTGGCAGGATCTAAACACTGTTCTTCCTTTTCAGCCCTCACACATCCACAGACATTCCCCATTTGGCTGTCTGTAACTCACAGCCACACAGTTTCATTCATTCCCGTATATTTATATACACTTAAATCCTCCTCAGAAAGTTAAGGACTGCCATTTCCACTGTAATTTCTTCCAGACTTCACATCCACCCGACTCAGTACGTAGCCATTTTGCTTATGAGAAATGCACACGCAATAAATGCTGTGGCTCAGTGCCCAGGCAGGGCCTGTGTCTGATTAGACACTGTGGCTTATTTCTGGCCACCAATCCTCTTAAATAAACATCACTGTTCCAGCGTTGGGCTGTAATGCTGATTGCCTTTCACAGAGATGACATAGCATTTATGAGCAATAGAAATTTCCCACATACATTTTAACTTCCCGTTTCACTTAGTAACTTGAGCAAGATAAAGTAGAAAAATATGTAGCAACCTTTGAAACTATTAGCTACACTCCAAATCCAAAAGTAAGCAGCACAGTAAATAGCAGCGGTTTAGTCAGCAGATATGTTTTGCACTTTGTATATTTTTATTACCTATGCAATGATCCACAAATGGGAAGATTAAACTAAAGGATCAGAAATTGCTCTGACAGCTTGATGCGGGTCAAGTTTTTATTTGTATGTGGAGTTTTCATAGCAGCTAATGTGACTTTTCACTCATTTGTCAGCTATAAATAACCTGCTGCTTCACTGCCATCATAAAACACAGCAGCTTTGTCAGGGCAGTGACACTGTGTACTGGGGCTGAAACTTTGCAGCAGAGTTAAACCTTCTGGCAGATAAAAGGGAAACAAATCATAAAAGCCAATCTATCTAGAAAACTGACCTTAAGATTACTGTTTATAAAAACGGAGCTTTATCCTCCTCCCATGTTCCTGTAAGGCATTTCTATGTGGCTCTGAATATGAGATCCAAGAAGCATCTATCTATACTTAAAACTAAGTAGAAATATCCACTTTTAAAATTCAAGCAAGTCTAACCTCTAGCAAACTTTGTTTGGAAAAATATTTTCAACTTTCCTTCTTTGTTTTTGTCATGGATATGCAAAGTCTACTAAAACCAGTACACATCATCAAGGACAGAGATGTATGGTTTCTCATGCTGAGAAAGAACTACAGAGGGACTTGCCAGCCATTATCAGGTGTTACCATTGGCTTTCCCTTGCCTATTTGAAAAGGAATTGCAATAATGAGACCCAGAGACTTTATCCCCAGAGGGCAGTTCCCCTGAAGTATTCCACATTTTACTGACAGGATCGAGAATGAATAATACAGCAAAGATCTAGGATGAGCCTCCAAAGAACTTCCAAGGATACAGTGGCTCACTGTTGACTACTCTCAGGGCACTGGGATAAAATTTGACTGTAAAATTCATTTCACACTGATATAATTTCTGGTTTAACAACAAGATACCTAGTAATAATATATGGTTAAAGAGATAGTATAACAGTCTTAAAATATATGTAAAAATTATTATTTGATAAAGCAGAAATTATGTAAAAGATTAAAGACAAGTATCCAGCATTTGAATGGACAACTGCAAATCTTCATGCTATTTCAAAATGTATTAATGTAATCTATCACTAGTATTCTTCATCCACAAATTTTGCCCCCTCACAGGGGGCAAGAATTTCACTAAAAACACTGCAAATTTAAATTCTCAGTGCAAGTGCATTTTTAAATTAATACATATTGGTAATGAGGTTTATAAAGAGTATCAGATTATTTTACTGAACTTTACTGAAATGTGATTTGATATGTATGTTCTTTACACTGTTTACATCTCTTCAACAGTCACCATGATACCACCTTCTGTCAAACAGAAAATGTCCCAAAAGTACACTCTGTTAGGTCCAAATTCCTGTAGGTTCAGGAGTACAATGACTAACACAAAAATGTAAAATAATATCTAATTCAAGATAGGTCCAAAGAACTACAGTATGGTTATTTTACAGCTGACAATTACATTTTGTAATGCAATCATTAATTTACAGAGTTTCTGATCTGGCACATCCTCTTTAATTCATACTTAAAATTTTGATTATTTTTCTTAAGAGTAACTCAATTTTTCAAAAACCATGTGCCACTGAAGCAGAGTTTAAACAAAAAACAGAGAGCAGAAATACAAGAATCAGTTCTAAAGCACTGGTTACAAGATCAGTGTTCCCAACAATCCTACCCTACCTCTGCATATTCCAGGTCAATTTACTGGAATGCACCTGGTATAGCTGCAGCTAGTCCTAGAAGAGGGCCAGCAAGGATGGTGAAGAGTCTGGAGGGGAAGCCTTGTGAGAGGCAGCTGAGATCACTTGGGGAAGAGGAGATTGAGGGGAGACTTCATTGCAGTTATAAGTTCCTCATGAGGGGAGAAGGAGGGGCAGGCACTGATCTCTCTGTGGTGACAGTGCCAGGACCTGAGGGAACAGCCTGAAGGTGAGGCAGGGGAGGATTTGCCTTAGGAAAAGGTTCTTCATCCAGAGAGTGGTCAGGCACTGGAACAGGCTCCCCAGGGAAGTGGTCACAGCACCAAACCCGACAGAGTTCAGGAAGTATTTGGACAATGCTCTTGGGCACATGGTGTGTCCTGTGCAGGGTTAGGAGTTGGACCTGATCCTAAAGGGTTCCATCCATCTCAGCATATTCCATGGTAGGTCTATGATTTTTCCATTTTTAAATATTAGCTAGGAATAGTGAAGATGATTAATAGCCTTTATGCCTTTTTGTCTTTCTAGATATAGGTATTTTTGAGACTTAATAATTACTTTAATAATACTTACCAGCCATTCCTGAGGAGGCTATTAGCTCTCTATTAACAATTCTTTCTGTTGTTCCTTTATTTTTCCAAGAACCGAATAATAACTTTATAGTCAATTTAACTTTCTAAGTCACTTATATTCTTGAACCAAAGAAAAGATCAATAGAATTGATAAATTGCATTTATATCAGTTGTCAGGGTTTTTTATATAAAAAACCTAAGCAAAATAAGCAAAGAGAATAAATGGAAGTGCTAGTAACTAAAGAAAAAAATTACCACTCTCAACTAACTGAAATTCTTTAAGTCATAACTTTGGTCTCAGCAAAGAAAGCAACAGAGTTAACAGGATTACATTGGAGATTCGGAAGAGGGAAACCGAAATTTCTTCCCAAACCTGTCAGCTAGAGCATAGATAGATGATATTCTAAAGCACCAAAATAGACTATCACTGAAGCCTGTGAGAACCACCACAACATAGTGATGACCACACCAAGGGCTTTGTCTTGTACGTCTGAATAAACTGACTAGACCTGAATTGAAGTTCAGCACTGGTTTTAACCAGAGATCCAGATGATCAAAAGCTATTAAAACTATCACCAGGGATTGTTGTGTTTCTTTATATTGATAGTGGGGTTTTTTTGTTTTTTTTTGGTTTAGTTTTTTTGTGGGTTTTTTGTGTATTTTCTTAAACAAAACAAAATCTTTGTAAAAGATATAAATTTATACCCACCAATGTTGCAAAGTTTTATGGGGAGATTAATAACAGACTTTTTCTGGCAAGAAAACCCCTAAGGAGTATAACATGGATTAGACCAACACTTGTGTGCAATTAGACCTGTCTTAAAGGCCACTTAATCACAAACAAGAGATTAAGATGGAAAACAAATGATTAACACTGAAACCTGAAATAGCTCCTGCAGATTTGTATGGGTTTGCATTTAACCACAGATTTCTGTAATTTGTCAAGTATGTTTGTGACTGGGAAATGCATTAATTTCTTAATGTGGGACAGGTGCAAAACACATAAAAATGGTGATGTTGTTGAGTATCTCTATATTTGTTAGTTAGTTTGATACCGTTCACCCTATGTACACTACTAATTTATGCTTTATCATCCATCTCACACAGTTAGCAATTATTGTATAGGAGAAGTTATTCTAGTTTGCTAATCAAACCATGCCAGGTATCTTTTATCAAAACCCTGCTAGTAATGCATTTCAGGTATTCCTGGATCGGAGAGCCCTTTCCCTTCTTTTTTTGTGTGTTTATACAACACAGCAGAAGTAATGGAGCATTTAGCACAAATGGGACGTGTCATTTCACAGTACTAAAACAGCATACCAGATAACCAGCAAGCATTTTGTTGCACAGCCCCAAGGTCACAAGCAGAATAACAGAGAGATAAACATAAGCCAAAGAGAAACTGAAAATTAAAGTAGCACAAGATAGAAAACAAGGATAAAAATAAAGGCTCGCCAGTACAAACAAAAGGTTTGGAGCTGTTTGAGCTGTACTGGCAACCACTCTTCAAACTCTGAAAGAGCTGTTCTACTACTAAGTCACAACCACAAACAGGATAGGTTTTATATCCAGTGAGATGGTTTATATAAAGAGGAATTTGTTCCTTATTGGTAGTTTTATGGCATTAATGACAAGGATTTCATGTTTCTTTCACTCATGCTGTGATTCAGATGAGCCCCACAAGAATTCGGCACTCATTTTCTTACCTAAGACTTAAGAATTTCACTATTTTTTATACATCACTGAAGAATTCCAGAAAAAACAACTAGGAGTTCAGCTGAGAAAATATAACAAGAGTGTACTCTAACAAATGCTGAAGGACAGGTAATGCTACTGCATTGGCTAATGAGAGATAATGCAGCTATCACGTGGAATACACTTTATCCTACAATCACATATAGTCACAGATGGGACAACTGGCCACATAGTTCCATTTTTAAATCTTTAAGAAGATCAGACCTTGAACTGTTCTGGTTATTTTAAAGCAGAGGCAGAGTACATTTCAATCCTTGGACTGCAAGGCACACAGCTCAGGCAGCACCAGGAATGGCTGCTGGGAGAACAGTGGCTGAAGACCAGACCCAGCTCTTCTGATCTCTCATGGCCACCTCCGGAAAGCAGGCAGCACGTGAATGGCGACCCTACCTTGGGCTATCCCTCTGTCTTCTGCACTTCATTTACTGAAATGGACCACCACAGCTGAGCTGCCTCCTCCTCTGGCCCCGCTGTATGAAGCCTTACGTGCCTTACAAATCCATCTATCTCACCTTCTCACCAACACCGGTAAAAGTTTAACTGCCGGACCAAATGAACAGTCTAGAGACTGCTTGGGGGAAGACTAATCAAAAGGGATTTGTTCTTAAAGGTTTATGGGGAGTCAGCAGCAAAAAAAACCACAAACAAACAAAAAAAGTATTTGCTGACTAGCAAAAAAAATGTAAAGAGGTTACATGTGCTGAAGGGGTCTGAGAGAAAGTGCCCATGGGCTGGAGAAGGCTGGACGGTACTGTAACACCTGAACAAAATCATCACTGACCAAAACCTTGGAAAGGAGCATCCTGAAGAGGTCTGAGAGCAAAGAGCAGGGCAGAGTTGAAGGAAAAGTACTTATTGGCAGTTCCTGAGCTGAAAAATGATGATGAAACTGAAATAAAAGAAGTCTATTGAGTCATTTCTTACAACTCTCTGAAATTTTTTAAGATCTGAGTTCACAAAGGTCTACTTCTAGCTAGATGGAAGTTCAAAGTTTTTCTTTGTTTCAGCATGCTTTTTTTCAACTAACTGCAAGTGATTTCATATATTTAACATCTGTTAAAGAATGGCTGAAGTGGTTTGAAATGACCACCAGTTTTCACAGAATTTCAATCTTATTAAATTGTGATGACTTTATGAGAACAAATGCTGCTTTGATTTATAGCTGCTCATCTCCAATGTCGTCAGTGAAAATGTATTGGATGTTGAAGAAGGAGTCCATTAAAGTATTAATTTGGATATTTATACATACAGCCTATGATTATACAAAATACTATAATCTGATTTAGCATGTTCTACAGGTGCCAGGAAAATAACTTATAACAGTTATTACATTATGAAACTGAATTTAAACTAAGCCACCTACTATTAAAAGCATGTGAAATACGTACATTGAAAGCTTTCACAAATCCTATAACATAAATGCATTGGGGTTTTTCAATACCCACAGAACAAATTATTTTCTTACATACTCAGTTTAATAATCCACCAGATTTCCCATTCCAGCTTTTCAGTTTCCCTTATGCAATTACTTGGGATACATAAGAATAGATACCTTCTGGACTTGTTCAGCTACAGAAGTCAGTACTGTAACTTAGAATAACATTTATATTTATCTAGTTATGCACACCAATTCACAAAGCCATAACCATCTCTAGATATAATTCAGATGCAAGAGGAACATAATCCTCAAATGTGTATTATCTTTTACTTTTTTCATCATGTCTTTCCCCTAAGTCATTCCTAAATTCATTCGAATAACCAGAGGGATTTTTCTATTTTGAGTAAATAATACCCTCCCAGATAAGGACCATGACTCAGAGAAACAATAAGCCACAAATAACAGCCAAAAAAAAAATCTCTGGCATCTTGACTACTTCCCAGATTGCAGTGTTACTAGAATACACATAATAGATGCGTAGCAGAGCCAGTAACATCACACAGTTAACAGCTTCCTATGCTCACTGAGAAATTAACTACTTCTGTAATGCTGGGAAAATTAAAGGGTAATTCAGGTTAAAAGACCCCCATTTATGTGTCTAGATACTCATGTTTACACACTTGAAGGTTTTGAAGAGATCACTTTATGCAGTGGAAGCAGGACTCAGTTTCCTCCACATGGGCTTCTGGAGCAATTTGAGATATCCGGCAATATCCCAACCAGCCTCCAGCTACAGCTGGAGGTCCAGAAGATCATGAATCTTTCTCAGGTCTGGTGTTTCATCAGAGAACCCCACACACGTTCTGCATACTCTAAGACACCTCAGATATCACTCAAATGCCACCTGTCTTTAGGAGACTGAATCAAAAGCCCTATACTAGATGTTCAATCAACAGCAATGTTTCACACTCTGAAGCAGAGAAATAAGAAAACCAATTCACCATTGTTAATATTTGAGCCACTTTAAAATATCTGAGATACCCATATGGGGGTAGCATTTACACCACAAGACCTAAGGAAGCCTGCTTCCAACTGCAAATGCTACTGGATATGAAGTGTCATCTCAGAACACAAAGAGCAGCTACGCTGGACAGGTGAATAACTCCATAGGTGCTCTAGGCATCTCCTTCAAGTGATCTGAACTACTCCATCAGCCTCACCCTCTGTATTGCCTAGCCTTCCACACCTCAAATCCATTGCTAAAGATGTTTACCACCATTTGAGAAGCGATTTATCCTGCCTGATCTGTCTCTTCCCTGATGAGGGTGGGTTTCCCATAACACCCACATCATGGTTCTCCTTCTCACACGGGTGTCTCACAGATCTCCAGCAACGCAGACTGTTGCCTACAACGTGGGCCAAACACTTGGCCCCCAGATCGTTTTGAGAATGCTGGGAGAATTCTTCATAACACCCTGATGTTTACAGAGGTTAGCCAACCTATGCTTAGTACAGGATTCTTACTTATCAATATACTCTGGATGTTTTGGACGGATGGAAATTGCTTGTCTGGATTGCCTGCATGTATGTTGCTTTCTGCTTCTCTGCCCTTGCTTATAGATCTAAATAAATAATCATATTTAACCTTCTGATTCATGGAGTCCATGTAGCTCTATTGCCCCAGTCAGGGGTCGAATTCTCCTACAACAGATGTTTATGTTTAGCTGAGTGGAGGGAACTTCTAGTAGCGAGTTAGTTGACTCACTGTCTAGGCTGTACTAACTGTACAGACTAAACCTCTATCCTTTTGATTATCAGATCAGAATAGAGAGACAATTTAGACAATTGCATAAGAACATAGCTCCCCATAAGCACAGGGATTTAGGTGTCTTCACTTCAAATGGAATCTAATCACAAGTTTCCCAATAACAATGGAACTACCCCATGCATAAGCACAGTTATTATCACAAAGCTTTATCCCTTGGTGAAGACTCCACTGGTACATTTTTCTGTTCAGATTTTTCCCTCATTTTAAATCTAAGTGAAGATAAAACAACAACTTTAGGTCTAAGTATGTACAGTCTTCTGAACTTCACATTCTGAAGCTGAAGTGGCCATAAGCAGGTGACCAAGACACCAAATTGCCATATTCTTCAAAGGAAGTGGCATAGCAGGAAATGTCATGAAACCACAGACTAGGGCAGAGTGTGTATCTTACACCACTTCACAAATCCCTTCTGCATACAGTGTAGGTATACTGCAACCATTAATAACAAAAGGAATATATATCTTTTTAAAATATCCTCTTCTTCAGTTACTCCATATTTATTAGAGAAGCTTAATATTTAGTCAAGCACAAGCAGTCATCCTTAAAATTACTTTTTCGTTATTTTTTAAAGCTATTATTTTGAAAAATATAGTCACAAGATGGCAAACTCCTTAATGGAGGGCATCAAATAGCCCAAACAGCCATAGGGAGAGGCAATTATCCTGCTGTACTCAGTGTTGGTACAGCCTCATTCTGAGAATTGTGTGCAATTCTGGTGCCCACAGTTTAAGAAGGATATGAAAGTCCTTGAATATGTCCAGAGAAGGGCAACAAAACTGGTGGCAGGGATGGGAAGCATGTCCTAAATGGAGTCACCTGAGCACTTTGAGTTTGTCTAGTTTGGAGAAAGGGAGGCTCAAGACTGACCTCACTGCTCTGTGGGTTCTTTAAAAGGGAACCCATCTTTAGAAATGGAAGAAAAAATGCTGGGAACTATCGACCCATCACCCCTCCTCTGCGCCTGGGAAGATCATGAAACAGATCCCAAGGAAGTTGTTAGGATGCCCCATTCCTGGGAAGGTTGAAGGCCAGGTTGGATGGGGTTCTGAGCAATCTGGTCTAGTTGAAGGTGTCCCTGCCCTCAGCAGGAGGGTTGGAATGAGGTCACTCTCATGATCCCCTTCCAACTCAAACCATTCTGATCCTCTTCTCCCTCGTATTGAGTCACTGGCCACATGGGAATACCTCAAAACTGAGCTGGGGAGGTTTAGATTGGACATCAGGAAGCATTTCTCTCCCTTGAGGGTGGTCAGACATTGGAACAGGTTTCCTAGACAGGTGGTCGGTGCCCCAAGCCTGTCAGTGTTTAAGGTGCATTTGTAGAATGCCCTAAGCAACAAACTTGAACTTTCAGTCTGCCCTGAATTGGTCAGGCAGTCACACTAGATGAATGTTTTAGTTCCCCTCCAACTGAAATATTCTACTCTCACAGATCTACCAGATGTGAATTGTACTTGCAGACATTTAGCTGGTAGTTATTTGGGTTAGGACACAGTAAAGTGTGTTTTGGTGACAATTTAAATGCTTCACTATATTTCATATGGAGCTGACTGCCTACAGGGGAAAATTCTTGCCACACAAGTTAACTTATAGAAGGTAATTTATAGAAATTTGTTTTTCTTTTAATCCATCATTTTACAACTGATAGTACTAACATTCATCACTTTTTACAAGCACCTAAAATTGTGCCAGATGTCCTGTGCTTCATCTAATGAGGAAAAACTATCAATTTCATTCTGGAAAATCCTAAGAATTAGGTTCAGAAACATAAAATACACTTCAATTAAAGGTTTAACTTCCACTGACAGCTTCTATTAGTAAGTTGTTAAAAAATCTTTTTTTCTTAAAATAGAACAGCTTTCAATCACAGCCTAATTCTGTAGGTCATGCTTAAATATATTTAAAACCAGCTCTTTTTTCTCTATATAACCATGTGGAAGCAAATATTGACATGACAAGAGGTGCTGAAGGAGTTCCAGGTCCTTGCTAATGGTTTCTCCTTTATTCTACATACTGGTCTGGGCTAAGATGTGCACTCTTTTTATCAGGGTTACATTGGTCCTATTAATGTCTTTGCTCTGCACTAGGATTTGCAGGAGAGCACATTAGATCCTAGCAGACTTTCTGGCTTTTTTAAGAAAATTTTTTTCAAGTCATAAATCCAGTGTGGAATATTCCTAAGTGAACTATGCTTTTTCTGTGTGATCTTGCAAATTTCTGATCATTTAAAATGTCTGCACAGCAGGGAGTTCATCGCTAACAATGCTGCAGTCACTAAATGGGAATTATCTGTCATCTGAATTACATCATCTACAGCCAGGGCCATTATGCAAGCCTCCTTTTGAGGAGCAATTTAACACCACACACTGTAAGGCTGCATTATACTGCACACAATCCCACCAGTGTACAACAACCAGAGTGCCACCTAGTGTGACCCATGCCACCATTGCTGGGGCTAGAAACAAATGCTGACATGGGAGGAACTTCTAGAAGAGGCTGAGAGTGCGGCTTGCTAAAATACTCATAGCAGTAGATCCTGAATGAAAAAGTATTTTCTTATTTTTGTTTGAAAATATGAAATAGGAAAATATATTGAAAACTTCAAAAAACTTTTCAATATATTTTAATACTCATCAAAAGAAGTCTGTAGAATAAAACAAGAAGGATATGTCCAAACACTGGAAGGAGTACATCAATTACTGTCTTTAATAATGCCCAGAATTGAAGCTATTTTTCTCTGACTCCACAGATAGGAAATCAGCAATTACAATCCTGAGATTCAGTTTATACCACGAAATAAGATACATTATCAAAACCTTGAGAAACACATTAGAGAAGAGATAAAATCTATGGAGTCCTGTCAAAGTCGACATTTCTTGCAACTATGCAAGAATCTGACCAAAAACATACAGTTAAGCAAAACTAGGCTTACCTGAAAGTGCAAAATTATGGTCCATATCAACCCCAAAGTCAATTTGGGATTCCCATCTGTTATATCATCATTTCTGATGTTAACCAGTTTCACCTGCCATCACAGAAAGAAAATACAGGCAAAACTGAAATAAATTTGCCACAAATACATACTGCATTACACAGGCATGACTCTAAAGGATGCACTACTCACTTCCTGAGCCTACTCTGCTGGGCTTTTTCATTCTCAAAAGCAGAAAGGAATTGCATTCTGCCTGTAAGCGGCCTGCCAGGAATTGCCCTCTCCCACTCACACAAGGATGAGGAAATTCCTCAGCTGTTCCGAGGCTGGCAGATCTGCTCCCCAAGCCAAATACCCTTTGCCTCGGCTCTGGTCAAAAGGGGAAGGCAGGGCAGAGCAGGGCAGGATAACATGAATATAATGATCTGTAGCTGCTGTATCAGTCCCAGGGCAGTGCTGACACTGGGAAGTTATCGCTGCCGTTCTTCCACCCCACGCCTTCCTGTACTTAAACAAGGATTCAGCAAGCAGGAGAGCTGGCCTGCTGAAACACAGGTCTGGCTTGATAAAACTAGGAATTTAGTATCACATTTAAGTAAACAATGGCTTTAAAAAGACAACAATTATTATAGTTTCCGATGCTGTACTCATTCATAGTGCCACAGACAAATGGTTAATAGGATTAAAACAAGAGCTGCTGTTATTACACTCCCATAACATATGCACCCAGAGTGAGTTCAATAATTCCATTTTTTTGTCTAATTTTATTAATATATTTAATTTCTCTCTATGCATTATGCATCCATATGCACTTAAAGATGATTCAGCTAAAAGATATTTTATGCTAACATTAGCAAAGCTTCATGCACATGCTTTTCAACAAATACCCTGTTATCAACTGAACAAGCAAAGGCATGTCCTTCTTTTGATCTGCAGATATAATCTTAAATATTTGGAGGGAAAAAAGTGCCAAAACACACCTCTCTGCAAGAAAGGCATTGTATTCCACAGTTTGTTGTTTGTTTATTTCTCAAATCAGGCTTCAAAATTACCAATATATAGGCTCTCTCTGCCCTACAATCACAATAAAACGTTGTACTTTGAGGTTACACAGCCAACCTGGGTGTGGGTTTAGGAATTAACTCCTAAATACAGTTTAGAAACACCTTACTGGAGGGCTGAAACTTTAATCAACTGCAAGTCCCACTGACAATTTGCCAAGACCAAAGCCCTACAGACATTTTGTATACTAGAATACAGCCATTTCACTAAGCAGGGAGGTTAAAGAGCACAAAAATCCTCAGATCACAATCGACAGCAGCACGTGCAGTCTCATAAACATGAGGATGACACAGCTCTACACCCCCTGCATTTTAATACACATGGTCTGCCATGCATAAATAAGGCAAGAGTGCAGCACAAGTCCTAAGGTCCTGCTGCATAAAAATGCCATTGTGACTGTCAAGTAGCCATTCATTTACTTTGTAGTGTACTTGTTCAATGGCTCACTTAGGTTAACAGGAAAAGATTGCTTCGGACTCAGCAAAGGGGGATTTTGTTCTCAGTGCACACACACCATTCAGTGAAAGGCAAGTTTGAAAGTTTCAAAATGCAAAACAACATCTGTTTCCATAAAAAAACTAAGTATGTGTTTATGGTTTGCTACCTCATATTCTCTCAAACCTCTGAAGTAAAAACAATTTTTTTTCTTTTTTATCAACCTATCAGAAAGCAGATTTTCAGTGTCAGTTCATTGGGATGTGCTGGATAGGGAGGAAAAGTTTTTTCTTCCATGCTTTGAATTTTTTTTTAATTGCCATTTTGAAAAGGGAGAAATCAACACTTTTGTAAGCATTTAAAAGATACTGAAAACATTGAAAGAAATTCACAGTAGCAGAAATGCAACAGGAGATTAAAGTGAAATTAAGCCAGAATCTTCCACAGCACCCAGGTGGCTCTGACACCTCTCTAATTGGTCTAGAAAGACCAGTTTTGCTTTAATAAGGATCAAAGTTTGACAAAGTTTCCTAAAACAAATACAATCAAAAAAAAGGAACTCCCATACAACACTCGAATATATTTGAATTGCCATTTTGCACTAAAAATTAGATTGTGAACAAAACTGCATACCAGCTAGTTTCTGGGCACCATAAAGGACAGTTAAATTTACTATAAGCAAACTCCTAAGGAAGTCATCCATAATTTTCCCCACTTTAATAGCACATGGAATATGCTGTTATTGCTCAGGGAAGGGTGGTGCAAAACTACTTTTCCAACATCTCTCTTAACCATCTCAAGAATGACATAAAGCTGAGCCTACATGAGCAGCTGTTAAAAATATGCACAAGAGACAAAGCACGACAAATTTCCTATTTATTAGCTATAGGAGACAAAATTTTCATTAATTCTTTTATTAATTTTTTTTCATCATACCTGGCGCCTTTTCAAATAGTCAAGTGCAATCTGGACGTTCTGCAGTCTGTGAAAACGCATCCGACCTTTCTCTCGGGGCTACAAGTGGAAAAAAGTAGTTGTGAGGTTTTCTCATCAGACAAAAGAACAAACAGTCTGATTTAAATATACAATAGAACATTTGAAGCACTACAGCTTTAATGAAGTCAATACCACTGGTGGGAAAGTGTGCTTGAACTATTTATTTTAATTGTAGGGTTTTTTTGAGTACAGTGGATGGAAAGAGATCAGTGGTCCCCATCTGCAACTTTGATCCATGATAGCTGTTCCCTGGAAAGTATTATTAAGGCCAAGAGGGCTACTACCTACAGAAACTAAACTGGAATACATTATTATAAAATGCTGACAGTGTATTAAGCAAAACAAAACATAAGTAATGGCATGGACCTTTACATTGTTCTGGTAAATTCTGTGATGGACAAGCTTACCTCTGTATGGAACTTCATGGCTTAATGGTATGAGTGCATAATCATTATGATATCTATACATATTTATTTAAAGCATCTAATAAAGAGAGTATCTTCATCCAAAAAGAATAAAATAACACAAACAGTCCTAAAGCGTAAGTTTAAACTCTTAACTTGGGTAGAAAACTCTAAAGCATGAAAAACCTAACAAGTCACTCCCCTCAAAGCAAAGTCAAAACTATCAAAACGAAACTGTAAAATAAAAATGAGCGGTGTGTTAATGGAAACATGGCAAAACTGCATGCAGTTAGTTTAAAATCACCAAGAAGAAGAATCACACAGAAAACGCATACTTAGCTGTCACAGATCAGCATGGGAAAGAAGTTAAATTTATATCATCAACATCATATCCAAGTCCTTCTATTCTTCCTTACTTCAGATTTTTCACAAACTTTCACAGCAACAAACTGAAGCGAACTACGATTGCTAGGGATCAGCCATGAATATGAGCATTTCCTCAGACAATCACTGTCAAACACACAGCTAAGCCCAAGCCTTCCTCAACTGCCTTTTTCTCTCCCTATGGAGTATCAGATGCTTGCCAAAAAAGAAACATAGGAAAATGAAGTTGAATAAGAAGCATAAACGGAAACAAAAATAATTTAAATTTCCATTACAGAATCTTCTATTTGGCCCCTTGTATTTCACACCAATAACTCAGAATGAAGCATTACAGCCCTTGCTATCAAGTAGTTTCCACGGGTGGAATGAAGGACTGTAGACCTGCAACTTGGATTTCCACAACAAGCAAGGAATAGTAAATCCCAAAATACACAGCATCTCAGAGGGGAAATATTTTTTTTAATGAAACAATGCAGCATTTTGATTTATGCTGCACTCCAGAAGAAAAAGCACACAAATTCCACTGAAATGACAACTGCAGCACAACACACGGGAGCCAGGGAGGCACTCAGGCCCTATGACAGCAAGTTGCTTAAGCAAATGCCAAAATGCATGGTCTAAAAAGGCACAAAACAGCTCACTTGGACTAACAAGCACCCAACATTTTGTACTTTATGAGTAGATATTTCCCTTCTGGATGGGCAAAATATAGAGAAACGATAATTCAGCATTTGTTGCAAGAAAGATAAACCCTGAAAACTATCTGTATTTTTAGTAGCCACAACACAAAGCTGTCGCTTAACTTCTAATCTACCCACTTTGATTAAAAATCTCTACTCCATATAGTAAATTCTAGCAAACAGATCTGCACACTTATTTCAAGATATTATCCAATATTATGGCACACACACCATGCACATAGTCAACTGGTGCTTCTAATTGAGACAAATCAATTTTTTGCCATTTATTTCACTAAGAAGAACCTTCAAGTCTTTGTCTAAATTACTTGTATATGGACAATACTGTTTGCAAGTTTTAAAAAAAGTCTTGAATAGAATCATGGTATTTCCCTATTATTTTTAAAAAATGTTTTATAGCCTCTTGATAGTGTTGTCCAATATACATTTGCACCATGGTTTTGTTTATGAAAGTTTAATGAAAGAAAACAAATAGAAATCTTGAACATTCACATTTCAGCTGTTCACAAAAAAAACAAAAAAACCAAAAACAAACAAACAAACAAAAAAAAAACTGAATAAAAATTTGTCTTTACCATACCTCCACCATAAACAAGCGTATCCTGGTTTACCAACAAAAGTTCTTTTGTCCTTTCTAGAGCCCACTACTGCAGCACACCAAACTAAGAGTTTACATTAGCAGACACCACACTTCAAACACTACATTAGTACAGTTATGGGGGTCGGCACCTACCCCCTTATCCTCATCCTCCACATCCTCATGCTGTTCATTTGCGCATGCTTCTGTTGAACTCACCAACCGTAAGGTCTTCAAAAAATCTCGCTCTCTTGGCTAATGAATACAACAGACAGGAGACAGGACAGCAAAAACACAAGACAGACCACAAATGAAAAGAAGAGCATGAAAAGAAGAACATAATGAAGAGAACAAATACCAAGCAAAGGAAGTAATGCTCACAAAGAAAGGAAATGACACCTGAGGAGTGTGTTAGACAATTTCAGGGACATTTGATCCTTGTTATTTGTAAGTTACTCCTTGAAATGCAAAAAGATATTAAGCATCCAATAATTGTTAAAACAAAAAGCAGAAAGAAAAGGAAAGAACAGAAGAAATAGTGCATTACCCTATTAAGAAAGCAAGTCTCACTAACCACAAGAAACGAAGACAGCAGATTGCACTCCCCCACAGAATTCACACCAGCATATTTACCAACAGATATACAACTTGTGTCTTTGGTATCAGGTCACAGATTACAGAAAATGTCAAATAAATCTAGAGCAGTCAATACACAAGGAGTTAACAAACAGACAAAATGCATAATTAACCATGTGAAACCACTGTATTATGATCTAAAAGCTTACCAAGGTGTCGCCTGAAAGGACTTCTAGAAGTGAGATTAAGTTATGTCCATCTCTTAGGTCTTCATACAGATCATTCACATGCTTTCGAACCTGCACAGGTAAATGCAAAAAGAAATACAAGATCCCTGTTTATACCTGAGAATTCATGCTCATATTAATACATATCTTTTAAAATATAGAAAAAACTCAGCTACACCTTAGCATCGCTCTTTTAAATTTCTTCACTTTCATGACAAATTTACAAATGCAAATTAATTGCAATAGACAAAATTCACATCTGTGTCTGCACTTGCACAGTTTCATCATACTTTATATCACTTTAATGAAAAGAAACAGAGTATTAAGTTACAGGCAATGAATGCACGTAGCAATGAAAAAATGAGTATCTGAAAATTAAGACATTATCAGATGCTCTCCTATTTGGACCTAAATAATGACCACTATGACAACAGTAGTTAGATTCAATGAATTGTAAAAAAATGCACAATAGATATGTATTATCAGCAGCATGCATGTTCACTGCAGTCAGGACAAAAGTAACACACTTCCTAATCGAAGCATACCACCCACCAATTAACAGCATGTACTGCCACCTCAGTCTTCCCAGTATTTAGGGAGCTTTCCCAACGACTCACACATCCACCTTACTCACCATACCCAAGAACTATGCCCTTGGGTTGGTCTAGTAAGGAGCTGCAAGAGAGACAGCTGGAAGATCCATCTTTACTGACAGGCACAACAAATCTGGGAGATATCTGTCCACAGACCAACTTCTTGATTCTTGCCATTAGCTTAAATACAACTTTATCTGAAATGTCTTAAACAATTTCAGCCAGCTGCTCTTCGAATGTGACACAACAGACCTAATTTTTCAGAATCAGAGATTTTTTTTACTTGCTAGGGCAGAGGTTGAGGGCTTTCCAGATACAGTTTAATGTCAGCTCTCCGGTGTTCCTGTTGAACCACCAGACCAGAAACTTCCTAAGTTTAGGATAGAATACAACATCAGAAATTTTCTTCTTCCTCATCTCTGCTAGAGATGAGTTGTACTCCCAATAAGACATCTATAGGACACACTCTGACTGCCAATATATGTGTGTGATGAGGGCAGGAAGAATCGATGTAGATCTTCAACACCGATCTTCTTCCGTTTGCCACGTTTTTGGGGGAATTTTGAGATTGATTCTGTTGCATAAATAACTGTCTCCATGACTAAGACTAGCTTCATAAATGCTTTTTAGTTCAAGTTTTCTTCTCCAGTTTTTAAACATGAAATTACCCTGCAATCTGTTTTCACAACCACCATCATCTTAATTGAGAGTAGCATCAGAAGATATTTATGCTTGTGCTGAAGACTAGCCAGAACAAGTCATCTAGAAGATTGTTCCATGAGGAATTACAACACATTTTCCAAAACGCTCACACGGACTCAACATACACAGCCAAGTTACAATCCAATACTCTAATACATATATATGAGCTTTACACCCTCACATATATACACAAAACAATATTATTTTAATTTTAGTTACTTTTTTCTCTTTTTTAAAATCCTACAAGTAATTAATGTAAAAAGAAATGTAATAAAATTTTTCTCTGATAATACTGAAGTACTGCTAAGCTGAACAAAGAACAGGTGTTTTCCTACTACCTATCTGGTGAAAGGAAAGGGAAGCCATATAAATAATTAACATCCCTGATACACGATTTGATGATGATAAATGCTTGGAAGATGAGAAGCATAAAAATCTTTACATTTTAGCCGGCACATTATTTTCATATTCAAAGAACTATATCAAACTGAATGCTAAACTCTTTCTGTTAAAAGTAGGCAAGTTTTCTTTTTGACAAAACCCTGTGAGAGGGGCTGCCTGTCCCACCATCCAGGACATGATACTTTGCCTTCTCTTTGGAAAGCAGAACCCCCAGCCAGAACAGATCCACAGCACAGGCTGGTGGCCAGAGGCACAGGAGGACAGAAGGTTAAGGACAGGGGAATGTGGTGTACATCTCAAAGGCACTGCACCAGCACACTTAAAGAACAGTTTGTGTAGCACCAAGTCAATGTTCACACTCTTATCAACACAAAAACTCAGGGGATTTGTCCAAAGTGCAGGTATCTGAATTGTGGGGTGAGAAAATATCACTATTTCTGTTCTGTCTTCTTTTTTTTATCCATGGGATAAAATGCAAGATTCTTCTGGATAATTTTGTTATCCTGTTACTCTGTCTTTTACAGCAGATATTTGTTAGCCTTCTGTTTCTTATGCTCTGAGGTTTCCTAAGTATTACAAAGACAATCATCTTCCCCAGTTTATTTTTCTAGAAATCATGGACATGTCAGAGATGAACTCGTGCTGGATATGAAAAGAGCTCTCAAAACAGGAAAACCAGCAGTACACCTTATGCAGCTGTCTTAGTGCTGCCAATGGCTGGCAATGACTGTGAGGATTAATTATTTAGCACATACTGTGCCAGTTACCCTGGTACAGGGCAACATAATGAGGAATTTCTTCCAATACACTTAGCAGCAGATGTGCACGTAAAATGCTGTATTGGAGCAACTGATGTGAGCAAGTATGTACTCTCAAAGCATCGGATCACTTCTTCCAAAAGGAGCATCTTGGGCTCCTCAAGAGATCCTACACTAACACTTCAGGAAAAGCTTGAAAAATCACCTCTCTCTAACTATCCCTTGGGCAACTCTTGTCTCTCAACATATATAATGAATTGTTTTAACTTACAAGAAACAGATATAAGTACTTTGCTGCTCTTTACTACCACATTCAGCCTCCTTCATAACAGGTAGTACCACAAATACTGGATGCAGAGGGGTGTCCCTGGACAGACATGTGGCATGTACTGAGCCCATAGAATTTCACAACAGGTCTTTCGGCTTTTCAATAAAGTCACAGAATTGTCAGCCCAACATTTTACAAGGTCCACACGCAAAGTAGGTTACATATTGCCTCAGGCAACTTTTTGCAATATATCCATGTGAGTTGTGGCAGGTTTGATAACTTGAGCATGAGAAGAGATTCTTTAAGGAAGACGTGGGAAACACTGAGTGGCTGAGGTGCATCTGACAAAACTTTAAAAAAGCAAAATGGTTTCACCAGTGAATAGGAGACAGTGAATGCAAGGCACTCTTTCAGAAGGGATTCATCTTCTGATCTTCATCTTCTGGCATGTATACTGTGATGTTTGTGGTAAGGAAAGCTCCATTCTCCCTTGACATAAGCGTCAGATATTTTCGTATCATACTTTTCCAGCAAGCTTATGCTTTGCACTCTAGTGCCTTGGGGAATCTCTGCACCACCACCAGCAAAAACCAGCTTTTAATAGTGTAGCAGTAACGAAGCTTGAATCCTGACCCCAGAAGTTAGATACTTGGAGATGAAGATCAAGAAGATGGCTGTCGCCTCCAAAAGCTTCCACTCGGACCCCCACACTGTTCTGCTTTGTCTATAAAATTCCCTGGCCTGCTAGGCTTGCCCTCCACCTCTGTGAGCTGGCATCTTAGCACCTGTCACCACTGCCTGCAGTCTGCCTCCTTCTTTTTCTCCCCGGCAGGGAAAGAAGAGCATGATTCAGCTGCCTGGTCACATACCTAAAGGGCAGGTTTACATTTAGGGGCTACACCACTTGGTCTCACTTCTCCTCCGGGAGGACTAATGTTTGCCTTGGTCCTGCTGGCCAGTCCCCCACAGATGTCTGTACTGAACACCCTTACATATCTCAAATATGCTTGAGATGCTCAATGCTTAGTGAACCAAACTTGCCCATTGTGATCTCTGGTTTTGCCATCAGTCACAGCAGAAAACAAGCTACAGAAAACCAATTTCTTAAATTTTTATTGATGTTAATTGTCTTGATTCTAGAACAAAATCTATTGTTTTAAACACTAATGGCTGTTTATAGTTATATAGTTGAAGGGGACAAGGTGTAAGAGTTTTAAATTAAAAGAGATTCGATTTAAAGAAGATATAAGGAAGAAATTTTTTTTTACAGTGAAGGTGGTGAAATATTGCAACAGATTTCCCAGAGAGGGGACTGTCCCATCCCTGGAAACAGTCAAGGTCAGGCTGGGCGGGGCTCCAAGTAACCCGATCTAGTTGAAGAGGACCCTGCTCATTGCAGAGAGCATCGGACTAGATGGCCTGAAGTTGTGCCAGGGGAGGCTTAGGCTGGGTATTAGAAAAATGTTCTTCACCCAAAGGGTGGTGGGATGCTGGCCCCAGGGAAATGGTCACAGCACCAAGCCTGACCAAGAGTTCCAGAAGTGTTTGGACAATACTCTCAGGCACATGGTACAATTCTTGGGGATGGTGCTCTGCAGAACCAGGAGCTGGACTGGATGATCTTTGTCCTTTCCAGTCCAGCTTATTCTGGGATTTTAAAGGTTCCTTCCAACCCAAACTGTTCCAGGATTCTATAATGATTCTACAAAGACAAGGAAGAATCACACCCGTTTTTCTTAATTAGAAGCAAATACAACAGAAAAATAGAGTTGTGCCCATTTCTGTGTATACAGTGGGGGCACACCCAGCATACACATAGATCACTCAGACTTTTGTGTTAGGATGCAGTGTGTTCCAGACCAGCACCTAAAATGTACAGAGCACATACTCAACTGAAACAGTGTGTGAAGAAGCAGAAATCAACATTAATGTGCTGCAGAATCTAGAGTGGAGGCAAAAGAGACAGGAGAGAGAATATAATCAGATCAAGCAGGAACAACCCAAAGTAACGCCCATGTACTGGAGGCCACCAGGAAATCTCTGTGGCAGGTGAGGTAATCACTGTGGTCCTGGCAAGCTGCATGACTTGAAACAAGGCAGAGTTTTGTGCTTAATTACTTGCAAAATGACCCAATTTTTTACAGGGTCAGGAAAGCAGACTACTATCATCAAATATCTGCCTTAAAAACATCAGAAGCCTCCCTTCCTATATTATAGGATGATCAGCTGAACTGATCATTGTGAGAACATGCAAAATTAGACCTTTTCTCATGGCTTCCAGAACAGGCATAATGAGAATCAAATCTGAACCATACTTAGGTTGAACAACTGAAGTTCAGTTGTCAAGTTTTCATAAAATCATTGTCACTTTCCAGGAGTTATCAAGGATTATAATACTCCTAATCCAACTAAGGTTGTTTAGACCACATTGCCTGAGAAAGTCTTTTTCAAGTACTGCTCTCCTTGCTTCTGGAAGCAAAGTTAATTAAATGCCCAGCCCAGACCTAAAGCAATACTAATTTTTCTAAAATTTCTGCATTTACTAAAGGAAAACGGGAAAAGGCTCAAATGTTAGAACTGTAAGGGGTGTGTTTAGGAAAAAAAAAAAAAAGGGTCAGGCCTTAATTATCACTGAGGTCACAGATATGTCCAAATGGCACAAGGCCATTGTGAGTTTCACAATAAACTTCAGATTCATTCTTTAAGAATCTGAGTCAATGCCAGTGGAAGAAAGATCTCTTAGAACTCCAACTCACTTCAGTAACAGTAAAAATTTTCACCAAGATAATAGATAAATAGGTAAGGCTGCAGTGTTCTACAGCAAATGCCGTAAGCATTCAAAGAGCTGAAAAACTTCTGCGGCCACTGTTGAGATCCTGACACCCTTATGAGTTTCCCTAATGCTTCAGCTTCCTAAAAACATACATAAGCTTTATTTTAAATGAAAACGTACGGGGGAAACAGTTTTCTGTAAGTTTTGAGAACATGCATGTTTTAGTCCTTTCATCTTTAAAAACTAAAAAATCACAGTGGCAATTCTAACTGCATGACAACAAATAAATCTGTGCCATAAGTAAAGAATTAAAAAAAACCTTCCAATACAATAAGTTGCATTTGTGTACAAAAATAAAGATTTACTAGCCTGACACGGGCAGCATGATTTATCAGAAACACTCTGAAATTCCGAACAGGCTGCAACAAGATCCACGAAGCGTGTAATTGTCAAAATACGAGATTTGTCAAAACATTCCCACGTGACTGATCTGCCGAGGGAGTTGCTTCTTCAAACACCTTCAGGAGTACTCGTTTTACTCTACACCTCCTGGCACTCCCGCATATAAAGGACGAGTGTGGCTCAGGGCAGGGCAGCCCCAGGGCGCTGCGTGGGGCAGCGAGGCACCGAGCCCTGCGGCACGGCCGGCCTGGCGCCACGCCGGGACACCGCCGAGACGAGGCTCCGTGCAGCCTGGCACGCACACCCGCAGCCTCCCCGGGACTCCAGACTCCCGCTCCGAACCCAAAACTTACTGCTGGGGGGGAAAAAAAAAAACAAAACACCCGAACTCTAAAGCACACACCCTGGCCGCAACTCCAGTTTCGCAATGAATCCCGTAGTAAGCTTCACTCAGTCTGTTAAAAATGACCACGCACGCAAGTTTAATTAAGAGAATTCAATCTCGTTCGGAGAACTGGAGCTATGCGACAGCAGCCGCAGGGCCGGGCGGGGCGCAGGCGGCCGGAGCGCTGGGCCGCAGAGGGCGCTGCTCCCTCAGCTCCAGCGCCGGACATCCAGCACGGCCCGGGACACCCCGCCCTGCCCAGGACACTGGCCCGGCCCCGGACACCCTGCCCAGGACACTGGCCCGGCCCGGGACACCCCGCCCTGCCCGGGACACCTGGCTCGGCCCGGGACACCTGGCCCGGCCCGGGACACCCTGCCCCGCTCCGGCCACCCGGCCCTCAGGGCTGAACAGCCAAGGCTGGTGGCGCACGCACTTTTGCCGGAGCTTCTCTGTCCACCTGCTCACTTGCAAGCAGAGCCTGGTAAATCCAGTTTTAGGCCTAGTGGTTCCAAAATTCATTTTCACTCTTTTGCTGGACAGTCTGTCTAATAATGCACTCTGTAGGAAACAATTCTTGTGGCTCAAGGAAAATAAATGGTTCTTTATATCATACTCAGGCGTAATTTTTCTGTTTGACTATGTTTCTGGATATTAATTCTCACAACTAGCAGACACAGCTAATGTTACTCAATTTCATAAAAATCTTTAATGGTTTTAAGTCACATCGAAACAAGTCTCCTTTACAGAGTGAGTTCAATACCCCAATCTCTGTTTATAACAATGTTTTCTAAATGAAGATTCATCCTTGACTGCATCCTTGAATTAATCCTTCACTTTCTCATCTGGCCAATACTTTACACTCTATTATCATGACAACCATAACATCCTTCCTGTGTTACATCCCTCTAACAGCCTGTCCTTGTATCTAAAAGCTCTAATCAGTGACTTTTTTTTTTCCCCACATTAACCTTCACATTTCTCCCAGACAAGTTAATCATCGATTGCTTTCGCATACACTATTTTGCCCCTGCCCTCAATTGTTCCACATGTCTCTGGATAACAATCATAAAATATTTCTATGCCTTAAAGGTATAAATATACTCTGCCTCAATCTAAGAAGAAAAAAATGGTCACTACTAAATCTTGCTAAATACCTTTATATTTTCCTTAACTTCCCATATTTTTGTTCATTAAACACATTCCAGTATTAGGAAACTAATCTCCAAATCAGCAAGTATGCAAGCAGAGATATAATCTTAATACATACATATCAAACAGTAGGACATCAACACACACACATTGAGGAGTCCTTTTGTGGATTTCAGTAGATGTGTGATATTTGAAACAGGATCATTGTACAGAACTTTAAGCAAGTGTTCTAAATGTCAAAAGCCCTTTCCACTTCCTACAGGAAAAAAAAAAATTGGCTTCATTCACACCATCACAGAATGAGGCAGATTGGAAGGGACCACAGTGGGTCACTTGGTCCAACATTCATATTGGGGGTCACCTAAGAGCACATTGTACAGGATTGTGTCCAGATGGTTCTTGAATATCTCCAGAAAAGGAGATTCCACAATCTGTTCCAGTGCTTGGTCACCAGTACAAAGAAGTTCTTCTGCATATTCAGGTGGAAGTTCCTTTGCTTCAGTTTCTGCCCATTGCCCCTTTTCTTTGGCACCACTGAGAGCAGCCTGATCCATCTCCTTGACATTGATGAGTCCCCTCTCAGATATTTCTTCTTGAGGCTCAACATGCCCAGCTCTCTCAGCCTTTCTTTGTAAGAGAGATGCTCCAGTCCCTACATCACATTTCTGCCCTCTGTTGGACCTGCTCCAGGAACTCC
>VWZN01002204.1:147700-168265 GCA_013396955.1 Regulus satrapa
CTTTTTTTTTTTTTCTTTTTTTTTCTGTTTCATCTTTGGCCAGAGATGTGGCATAGTGTTTCAGGACACCCAGTTCTCATCACCCTTTGCATTTCCAACTTGCCCTCACCATTCCTGACCTGTACTACATGGTGCCAAATGTAGCTTACCAGGAAGGAATTATTTAAAGTACACAACTGTAATGCTAATAATATTAAACTCAGCCCAAAACTAATCCTCACCAAAGTCAATACACCCCAAACATGCCTCAAGCAGGTAAAAAAATACTAAGGCTAGCTGATAAAATATTATTCCAATTAAAATCAAGGTACTCTAAGTAGAGGAGCATTGTGAGCACTACGTGATTACCTTTAAATGCCCCTGTTTAAAGCACCATAAATGCTTTTAACAGAGAACACATTTCCTTACATGAAAATCATGTTTATTCTGATGTCTTCTCAGGTTCTCATGCAGTCACACATCTACATTACTTCAGGACAAGCCTTGCTTTGCAGATTATATGAAATATCACTGTAGAACAAAATACTTCGGTAATGTTTATTATTAAATGTTTGAATTTGCTCTCTGTCTGGAGTCGACATACTGGGGGAAAAGCTGCTCCCACTGGAGCCAGTGGCACAGTTACATTAGCCCAAAGGGAACTAGATCAAGCCCTAGTACTTCTAAACTGATATATAAATTATTGGATACAGATACATCAAAAGTAGATAGACAGAAATAAGCCCATGCATAATTTCCCAATTAAAAAGTCAACACTTAATTGCAAATGCTAGAAATTTCTCTCTTGCAATCTCCAAGGAATAAATAATATTAAATAAAATCTATGTTGAGAGCTAATTGCAAACAATGAACTGAACAAAAAGAGAATGAATTAATACATTAATATATTATGTCTAATAGGAAGCATATTGATTCTAGTGGTTCTAACTCATCATGCAGTCATTGCATGGTGGATTTAGTTCCCCTCACACTCATTCTTTCATATGAGAGCAACTATATAAACCAATTCCTTAAAAAAACCAACACACATAAAATATGTGTTCAACTGATTCAAGAGGGTTGCATGCCATAAAAAAATATCTATATGCTCAAGCTATCCTATATTTCATTCATATTTAATTTACTGGCTTCAGTTATTCTCTTTCCTGTTCCAAATTAGTCATGAAGTCTGAATACATTAAAGAGGATCAAATAAACTTAATCCATGTCATCGTTTTTATTAACTTGAATAGATTTATTTATTTGCTTGCTGTCCAAGAGATTTTTATGATAAAATTCATCAATAGCCTTTAAAACTTTGTACACTTTCCTCCTCTTTTATAGTTTTAACTTGCAGCATTTTTCACTGATTTTCCCCACTGTTTCCTGGTTACTTTACTCTCTCATTTAAGTTTTGATTTAACACCAAAAAAGTCCCCAGTTTGCTTGCTGAGATGCTTCAAAAGCAGCTACAGATTATACTAAGCAATGTGGTTTACCTCCAAGTGGAGAATTTTTGAAAAAAAATTGTACACAGTAAGCTACAATTGTGCATGTTTCCAGGGAAAATAACAAAAACTCCAAAAGTTATTTTTATTTTTTTCTTTTAGAAAAGAAATTGCTCAAAGAAAAAGCACTTCAAGACTTTTGGAATAAGTCCTGACAATACAACAGCAAAAATTTTTAGAAGAAAAACTAAAATATTCTTCTGTCCACCCCTAAGACAGTAGGCATAGTTAAAAAATTGAATTCCAAAACAGAGAAGGAAATACTGATGCTTCAGCTGCACCCAATGCCTAAAGCAAGCTGGGGACCACACTGAAGTGGAATTTTATGGAAGTTGTGCCCAACACAGTTTGTGCCAGCTGTCAGAATAAACTGGGAGAAATGCATACAAAGCTCATTTAGATGCATCACCAAAGCAAGGAATCAGTCTTATTCTATCTAACAGAGGGGGGAAATAGCAGCTTTTTCTGAGTGTTTCAAAATCAAAAGGTGTAAATTGAGAATTTTTTTTAAAGGCTACTACCATTAGACTAACACCAGGTGCCTCATCCTTTAAAGACCTATGTAGAGCTACAAAGTACTCATTTCTAAAAGCAGAGGTGGGGAATTCTAAATTAAACTTTAACTGCGTGGCTAAAAAAGAAGATACTGAGAGTAGTGCTATCTAAAACGATAACCACTAGTGTCAGTAAAGTGCCAGCTTTCAGCAAGGAATGACTGCGCTCTATCAGGAATAGTCAATCCTGCTGCAATTAAGGTCATACCTGAACATTTCACAAAGCAATCGACCTAAGAGGCCATTTGCTGCCTGAAGGACACACAGGAATCAATAACTTCAGGCTTCTATTCTGAATTATTCATTCGGTCTTTGCACAACAAAAAGCTGTTCTCTCTCACTAATGCGCCATCACTGCAACACGGTACACGATTTTGAAGACTAGGCTTTAAAACAATAGTTTTCAAAAGCATTTTGTCATGCTACTTGCAAAAGCCTTCTGGTTAACAACACTCTTTAAAGTGATTTTTGGAGCAACTAATGACTACGAAGGGATGCTGCCCATTTCTCCCATGAGCAGCTTGTTTCTCCCAAGGTATGGTCAGCCAAGGGTCCCAACCCACCAGGTGGCTGGGATCCTGGTCAGTGCCATGAACAGGACAGCTGTCCCTCTCCAGGGAGCTTGCCCAGGCCCCCAGAGTGTTGCTAGAAGACCAATTAAGAGGCTCTCTACAAATTTTTCTTCCACAAAAAGAAAGACACATTTGCCCTTGAAGGGAAGATACCTGGGTGTTCACCATATCACTAGCCAGCCTCTGCTTGCCTTGCCTTTAGTCCTATTTTCTGTACGTCATAATTTCTAAAAAATAAAGTAACACAAAATAGCCCATTTAATCTCTCAGGACTAAGACCGGCCATTACAAAAATATTGTAAAATTGATTTTAAAAAGAAAATCAGAACCAAAGATTATTTTATCTGTTTTTATTCCATTTTCATCAACACCTTTTATTTTCTGACTTGTATCTCATTCTTCACCTGGGTTTCACACTTGCCTCACAATTTCCTTAAGTTTTGGGGGTTTTAATTCAAAGGACTTCAGGAAGAATTTCTGGGCTTTCGTGTGTTTTCCTTGGGTGCTTTAGGACCATGAGAACAGTACGCTAGAATACAACTTGAAGCTACAAATTTACCTGTTCTTATCACATCAAGGCTTACTTACTGCTCTAGGAAGATTTAACATCTTATTCTTTACAGCAACAGAGTGAAACACTTGCTGGAATCAGAGACTGCTTTATAGAAGAAAGGAGATCTCTACCCCACTACCACACCACACTGGCATGTGAGTTCTCCCTGGAAGCTCATACCACAGCAGCAAGCAAGTCTAAAGTCCAATATCTCACCTCTCCAGTCTGTATGTCAACAACACATAAGAGATAACATTTAAACTGGAGCCACACCATCAGACAGCAAACAGTAGCCTTACCAAGTCTAAAGCTCCAATCAGTCCTCAAAAAAATCGGTTATCAATTCAAAAGAAAAATTTCAGCCTTAAAAAATTTAGTGACAGTCCACTTGACCTTAAACCGTGGAATTCAAAGATAACTTAAACAGCTTAATTGTGAAAATAACACATTATGTTATTTTACCTGTCAAAAACTAGGTATCTCAAGAACATGAGCAGGAAATATTTCTGCTATGACTGTGTTTCTATTTTAGCAAAGCACACAACATGCTTTATTACTCAACTAAATTGACAAGAGACTAACGCTGAATTTTAAACATTATGCACTTAAACGTGTCTGCTTAAATGAATCCAATGCAACTAGAGATGGGCAACAAACAGCAGAATGGTAAATATTTATCAGTCATCTTGTTTTTTGTGGTTACTCAGTAAATCTTTCAAATACAGAACTTAATTAGAAGAGTGACAGTAGGCTTTCATGCCATTCCTCAACAAAAGACCGGAGGTCATAATAGCGTCATTGCTGCTGACTTAGAATAAAACCTCTTAGATAGACTGGTGTAAAAGCATGAAAATTCAGGACTTTCTCAAGGACTGCAGAAGAATAGGAGTTTAATTAGAATGAGTAAGGAAGGCACTAAATAAGACAGGAAAATGTGAAAAGAGGTGAGAAAAGAAAGAGCAAAAAAAAAAAANGCAAATAGCACAGATAAGAGAGGAAAAAAAGATTAAATTAAAATGTGATCCATCCCTATACCCATAGTGGGGTTATGTCCACATGCATGGTTGGGTCTTTCCAAAGATCTCTCATAATTTCCATTAGAATCTTTTCTGCTTCTTGTTGAACCCTACACATTACAAATAAAGCACGCTGACTCTTACAGTCTGTGGAGCAATAGCATTTCTAGGGTACAATTCATCTTCCCCTTAGGTAGTTGTCTTAGTGGAAGGACATTTAAAAGTTCTGTTCCCTCAGCTATCTACTAGAGAAGTCTGGGTTACCAGCTCAAATAAACCTAGTGCAATGCCTGAAATGAGACAATTCCCATCTTGGTTTGTCTGAAACAAGGTATTGGCCGTGAATGCACAAATATGAGTTGTATATGATTTGTATTAAATATGAGGTAGCTGAAACTGAGGGCTCAAGTTCAAGTTAGTGCACTGACTAGGAGAGGTCCACTGTCTCTGCTAGAAATGCACTCATTTACTGTGCTATTTTTTCTACATTCCCTCCACGATATAGTGCTTTCTAAATATACCCTTACATTTTAAGATAAAGAATATTTGAAAGATTGATTTTCATTTCCGTACAAGTCACTGTTCTCAAAACAATGAACAGAAGAACAAAACAAGAACAGAAATCTGACCACTGTAGCACCACCTGCTTTCAAACTATTTCCAGAAGATAAAGTTGAGTTGCTACATAAATTCCCAGTTAATGGAAGAGCTACAGTCAAACTATATTTGCGTGGGCTAGCAACCCTTAAATTGAATTCTAAAGTGAGCAATCTGAGATGAAGATCAAGGCTAGCAATACACACAGTCAACACACTCCATCTGTCTCCTCTATCTGTATCTTTTCCTCTGCAATCACCCAATCCAGAACTATTTGAAAATGAAAGCCTAAGGCCATTGACCTTGGCAAGCAATGCAAAAGGATTTAGAGTGAACTCTTCACACTCATTTCCTTACGGGTTTAGAGTCAAATCTTTTTTAAGCTACTCCCAAGAGTTTGACAGCATGGCAATGATGACTGTGCATGTTTTAGAAATGTGTAAAATGAAATTGTATAGGAATACCATTTTCAGTACGTGGCTCTTTTGTAAAATAAGGCACTATTTTTACCTCATATCAAAGGATTGCTCTCCAAAAAGCTTCAGATAAGCTTTTCCCAGTCCCACAGAAAACTGAAGCTGCATTTTTAAACTGCTTCCTTAGTGCACAAAAACATGAGTAGCCCCTATAAACATGACAACAATTACCCTCAATTAGATGAAGAAATGCCTGATGGTTATTTTGAATATTGCATTTTGCTGCCAGAATACTGGCAACCTTCCTGGATTTTTTTTTTCTTTAAATTTAATTTGTCTGAAATATTCTACAATGGATACATTTCCTATATTATAAACATGAGGTAAAACTCAGAAAATGAAGGCAGCAGAACTGCCTTTTGTCTTTGCTCATTAGCAAGTAAAAGACTCCTGCAGGGACGTGGGACCACTTGGATGTTTCAGGAATAGGAGGAGGAGGCTTCTGCAGAGAAGGGGTCCCTGGAGCAGCTGTTTCTAGATACAGCATGTTTCCCCCAGGGTCTAACAAATTCACAGAAGAAAACCTATTGGTATGAGTAGTTCTGTGACTCCAGACCCATCCTGCCCACAGAAAGGTGGCACGCTGAACAGAGGCTGATGGCAGGACCACTCCTGATGGCTCAGTCAAGGTGACAAGGACCAAAAGGTCCCTCTGCAAGAGAGGTCTATGCAAAAGACAAAATTAGGTCCAACTTCAGTTTCGACCCTGGTTAGTTTCCCACATCACACCATTTCAAAGAGCCACATACATTTCAAATTTGTAAAAGATATGAAACAAAAAACGTAGTTTAAACATCCCCATCCCCACAGAAATTCTCTTCTGTTTCAGTGTCTAATATTTCTCAAATACCTGCAAGAGCAGCCACAAGAAATAGAAAAATAATGAAGCTGTTCCCTAAAAAACTCTATTTTTCTCTAAACATGAATATAAAATCTTTACAACAGTATTTGAACATTGCACTCAGTAATTAAATCTCAACTCTGACAGTTTGCAGATACTTTTTTTTTTTTAAATGTGACTCTTACATGAATTCAACCTCAGAGTGAGGGGGGGTGTTGGGGGGGATATCAAAGGAAGTTTTGTCAAGTAATTATACAATCTGTTTCTCCAGAGGAATGTCTAGGCTAGGCAGCTGGCATTGAAACAGCAGATTAAATTTAGAACTGAAGGGCCATGCAATAAAGGTGAACTCACAGCTTTTAGCTCTCTGTCAACTAAAATCTGTAAATGCTGTTAAAATAATATGCTCTGTCCCTGAAGCAAAGTTCACTGCTATTCAAAAGAAAGATACTGAAAAGTGACTTTTGCCCCTGGAAAGACTCTTTCTAATCCATGAGCAGCATATTGATGTCACAGGATGACCTAGAGATCTCTCTCTCAAGGTCATTCCCCTCCCCTAAGCATGGTACTTCTAATTTTTTTTTTCTTCATTTGCCTAAGGTGTGGTACTACAGCCATGACACACTAATTCCAGAAATGAGCCAAGCCTTATAGGAAGAAATCAACTTTGACTCATTTTAATTTCAAATTCAAGTACTCAATTAGATCACCTTGGGCAGCATTTCAACTCCCCCAAGACTCCTTAAAGACAAAGCACATGCATAAACCTCACAACTTAAGCTCTCCCTTATATGTAACACAGCTGCATCCTGAAATCAAATGTTTAGTAAAAGTCACAATCACTGCTGTAGCAATCAGTCATCCAGACATGACAGAAATAACAACTCACCTTCATGAGATGCTGATTTATCCATTTTGTGAATGTCTTCTTCTGTACTTTGTCACGCTCATCTAGAGGTAAAAAGGAAAAGCAAATGTTTTAACTACTCTTCAAATGATGCGGAAGACTTTTTAATGAAGAGACTTATAAAATTAATTTTCTAATAAATTTAAAAAACAGAATAGCCTGAAAAAATCTCCAAAATGTCTAATCAAAATAATAGCACATAAATGGTTTTTTTTCAGTACATTACAGCATGATATGAAAAAGTTTCTTGATGTTTCTTGCTCCAGGTGAGTTTTTCCAGGGCAACAGCCCCTCAGATATTACAGTAGACCACTAATAAAAATCTAACTGCCTAGAAGAAGTCAACAGGCACTCAAAATTAACTGAAAAGGTCATGGCAAACTTTAAGAAACATAAACACTACTCATAGTCTATATAATCACATTACTACATTATTAATGTATTAGGCAATAGAAAATTTATTGATATACAAAAGCTAACTTTTTCAATGATTATGCTTTTCAACTGGAATAACAACCACACAAGGACTAGTTACAGTTTCAGTCAGGGAAAGGACTCTTAACCCTCTACAAAATAAACAGGGATGTCCACTAACCCAGCCACTGCCAGCAGTTTGCTCCCCAGCATTTAGCATCAATGATTGCCCACAAAACGTTGTGGAGAAATAATAAAAGCAATGGTCTCAAGGTAAGAAACCATTCTGCTTGAGGGTAGGGAGTGTATGTATGTATTCTGCCTAGCCACACTGGAGAAAATCTAACCACCACCCTACCAACAAGAGCTGTCTCTGGCTGCTTGAGCAGGGCCAGAGCCAGTAGAGCCACTACCAGCCTGGTCTCTGTCCCAGAGCTCCCCAGAGCAGGAGGCACAGTGCATTAGAAGCGGGACCACCTGTGCAAGCCTAAAATAGCAAGAGCCCTTCAGCCCTGTGTGACACAACTGCAGCTGTTTCATTGACTCAGGCTATTTGCAGTGTGGCTGAGAGTGAGCAACGAGCTCAGGTAGCAAAACAAGATCCCTGTGTACCCACTGCCATTACCAAAAGACTGAACCAGGTCGTGTACTTCACATTAAAAAATACGGTTTTCAGGTTGGTCAAGTGTAACAATAAATTAAAATTAATTCACAGAAGGTGTTTCAAGGATTTCAAGTCTCTGGTGTGAGACTGAAGTCTTGCAAAACAGCAAGATATCATACAAGAGTCCATCCTGGGCCAAACTGAGCACCATATGGGGTTCCTAACAGTAGTGAGAAATGAGTATTGGGGAACAGAACCAAAAACAAAACAAGTAAAAGCCTGTGAAGCCTTTGCATGTTCCTCTTATGTGACTCACAGACTTTCTACATGCTCATTCATATCTTTGCACTTAATAGTCATAGATACATTTTTTTTCTGTTACTTTTTCCAATCCTTTTTAACACACCTATAATTTTTATAGGCATAGTTCACTGTGGGAATGAAATCTTCAGACCGTATACGAAGTGTACTCGTATGTTTGGCTCTGTATGGAAGAGTTGCTGTTTCCTAAATGCTTTTTCCACACCACTCAAGATATTCTAATCTCCTGACATATTTTTTTTCCCCTACTTCATAGCTCTACAGTCTGTTATTCTACTTGAAGACCCAAATAGAGATGAGAAAGAGAAACTAGAGAGCAAAGCTGTACTACCGGAAAAAGAAATCTGGCAAATTAAGAAAATCTTTTGCTATACATACATTTCTTCATAGCCTTAATCTAGCAAGACACCATTTTGGGTGTAAAGTTTTTTATCATAATAAGGTGGAAGCTTTGATTCAGTAAACCTACAGAACAGAAAATCTCAGAAATTAAACTATTCCAGAAACACTTTCACTTTTAACTGTTTTATTAAGAACAGCTGTTTTAAAAAGAACACAGTTTCTCAACTGAAGAATTTCACAATGTGTACAAAGTGTCTCTTTTACTAAGGTAACCCCATCTAGTTTTGACCAAGTACACATATATTTACGTTTTGGGAAATGTTATTTTTGATGACAGTTAAAAAAACAAAAAGGTTGAAAAATCCATCTCTTATCTTGTTAGAATACAAAGTCATTATTCATTTCAACTCTATTTTCAATTAAAATGCTAACATATATAAAATAATTGATGCTTACTACCCTTATTCCTTTATATATACATATATATCACACAAGCACTCAAAAATTCTGTAACTGACAGACCCAAATGCATGAGGAGAAGGAAAGCTGACACCTGTCAGGTTGTGAAAAACATCCGGAGTAAAGAGGGAAAAAGGTCATCAAAACACCACAAATGTGATTTTAAATCAAAAACCCAAATGCTCCCAGAAAAGCAAATGCACACTAAAGAGAAAAAATACAGCACCACAGTGTTCGGTGTGCTTGAGCTCAGAGCAGAACACAGCAAATGAAACTCCCCAGATGAAGCAGAAAACAGATAAATGACCACACAAACACCAGCTAAAGGGAACCCACAGAAAGCCCCTTGAGAGAAGCTTCCCCCCAGAGAGCTCTGCCCTGTCCCACATGCAGCCCTGCCAGCCCAGCTCCGGGCTGCATTACTGACCCATGCAGCACATGATTGCCACCAGCTCTGCACTCTGCTCCTTTTTATCTTCATCACACTCTCTCATTCTGCTCTTCGAAACTTCAGAGCTTCTACTCTTTTCAGGGAAAGGAGAGCCAAGGAGTGACCAGGGCTTCTGGCTGACACAGAGTAGCAACACCCCTTTTTGAAAAAAAACAGGAGCAAACAGCCCATGTGCTGTCAGAGCAAGCAAAGCCCTGAGCCCTCTGCCTTTAACTCACAACGAGAAATAAATTAAGGATCTATGTTTGAGGGGTTTCTTTTTTTTTAACTTTAAGGTGCACTAATAGACATTTGAGTAGAAATGTTGAGCTTTCCAAACAAGGAAGTCTGTTTATTTCCTCTACCAGCAGTGAGCAGCAAGGAAAGAGTCACCCTGAATCCAGCAGCTGGATACTCATTAAGCCGAGGTAATTTAAGAATGCAGCTGAAGCAGGAGCTGCAGAAAGAAAGCACATATTGGCTAGATAATCTGATCTATAGATTGTCACAATAGACCCTCTGGTTAATTAATCAGTTTAAGCTTATCTGCTTTTACCTGCAGCATTATTCTGATATATCAGACAGCCTCAAAGTCTTTAAAGGTTCTCGTGCCTGGAAAGTAGCTCAGTAAAATGTCACCAGTCTGTATAATCTGACAGCCTACTTTACAAAACTACACTATAATACAGAGGCATCTAAAGAGGTTTCAGATTAAGAGTATTTTGATGTAAAAAAAAAACCCCAGTTGCTGCAACTAAGGTCTTTCTGTGCATTTTTGTCATTCTTCAATTCCAAGCACAAACTCAAAAGCCAGATCCTTCTAACACCAATGCTCCCTTCCACAAACCACTAAAAATCGCATGGCTCACAGTGTCTAGAAATCAGAACAGTTTCTCTGGAAGTCGAGTTCACCAACAGGATTACACCAAAGGCAACATACTGCATTGATGATGCCTTTTTAGTGCTCTCCCAGGGAGGATCACAGACCTGCTTAGGTTGGAGAAGACCTTTAACAACAGCTTTCAAACAACTGCTGTGTCCACCGCTAAACCATGTCCCTAAGTGCCACATCTGTCAGTCCTTTAAATACCTCCAGGGATGGTGATTCAGTTACTTTCATGGGCAGCCTGGTCCAGTGTTTGACAGCCTTTCTGTGAAGAAATTCCTCCTACTGTCCAACCTCAGCCTCCCCTGGTACAACTTCAGGCCATTTCCTCTTGTCCTGTTAACTTGTTGCCTGGGAGAAGGGAATAACCCCACCTTGTTACAGCCTCCTTTCAGGCAGTTGTAGAGAGCAGCAAGATCCTCTCTGAGCCCCCTTTTCTCCAGGCTAAACACCTCCAGCTCTCCCAGCTGCTCCTCACAGGACTTGTGCTCCAGACCCTTCCCCGGACTCGCTCCAGCCCCTCGGTGTCTTTCTCACACTGAGGGGCCCAGAGCTGCACACAGCACTCCAGGTGTGGCCTCAGCAGTGCCCAGCACAGGGGGACAATCCCTGCCCTGCTCCTGCTGGCCACACTGTTGCTGATATAAGCCAAGATGTATGAGCCTTCCTGGCCACACACTGGCTCCTGTTCAGCTGCTGTTGACCAGCACCCCCAGGTCCTTTCCCAGTGGGCAGCTTTCCAGCCACTCAGCTATTTGTAAAAGCCCTGATAGGTGGTTCTCCTGCATTTATATAACAAAACTCATGTCATAAACATACAACTCACTTATATTTGTACTCATGTGCAAGTACACTAGTTTTTCTATACATATTGTATTGTTTAGTACTTTTTTGTGAAACTAATGTCTAGAGCATAGAAAAGATGCTACTCATCTAAGAAATAGTTATTCAGTAATGCATTTCATGTTGTTATTGAAAATGGACCACCAATTCATTCATCATTTTTCAAGCTCTGAAAACAAAATTCATTTCATGATAGGTTTTTCTCTAGTATTGCTAATATTCCTTCTGTAAGTTAGACCCTGGTATCTCCAACATCACATTCAAAAAATAGAGCATAATTAATGTGTGGTGTCTTGGGAAAGCACTTGTTTTAGGGCATTACCCAGAATCACAAAATAGGTAAAAAATAGGGAACAAATCCAATTCTCTAGTCTGTGCTAAGACACCTTATCTTGGAGGCTCCTGCTCATCCAAACTTGATCTTAACTTCTCACAAGCCTTCCATGTCTACACCAGTTATTCATTCTTGCTCATTAATTAGAAACTGGAGGGCATTCAATGAACCTGTCACCATCTGCAACCAGCTCCAGGAAGGTGAAATCTCAGTTCAAGCAAGGCTAGTTTGAAAACTTAAAACTAGAGGTTTTTCCATAGGAAATGGTTGAATTACCTTAATCACAGCTAATCATCTCTCATATCCTTTGTGAGTATTTTTAATTATAGGCTTGTCTAGACCAATTTAGGAGCAAGTAAAATAAAACTCCATTATGAAAGTGCACAAGTACTGACCAAGGAACTGTAGGTTGTTGTGTCAAACTTCCATTAAGACACATAGTATGTAAAATCTTACATACTTTAGCAATGCCCTTCCCATAATAAAAAATACAAATATTCTTATATAGTAAAAATATCAAGCCATGGTAAGGTCCTGTAGAAATTCTAAAAAAATCCTGAAAAAATATAGACTCAGGGGGTAGGTGTTTCTGTATATTCAACCCCAGTACAGTAGTCAAGATAAATGAGTCTACATAGGTGCTAGTTGCAGGACCAAACCCAAACCTCTGAAACACTTACCCACTTAAAGTGACAGAGAACTAAAATTGCAATGTACACTTAGTATTTGTCAAGAAAATTTAGGTTGTTGGCTAAAGGGTCTCTAAGTTCTTGTTATCTTCACCTTCAAAAGTCCTGAGTAAATATGACCATTTTCTCATGGTAACCCCACATGAGAAGCCAGCTTCTTATGCATTTGTTTCCTCTAATAGAGTATGTTGCTACAGATAGTGCTTTGTTTTATATTTGAAAAGAGTACTTCATGCATTTTAATGTATAATGGTGCTATTTTTAAATCAGCTGTTGAATAGGAGACATCTGTCAAGCTGAAAAGCAACATTCTATATTTTACCCCCTCTGTGATTTTCTTTTAAAATTTGATCAGCTTCCTTTTGGATTTATGAAATCAAGACTTGTAATATTTCATTTATGTCGCTGTAGCCAAATACAAAATAGGTGGATAACTAGAGCTAGACTGGAAAGGTACACATTTTAAATATAGACGATGGTATGGGCATGGATCAAGAGAGAAGCATGGTCCACATGTGAGAAGGAAGAATTCAGTCTATATATATAGGCACAATATTAAAACTACTGGCAAAATATTCAAACTACACATAGAGGCAAAAACTCTTGAAATGTATTGTTTAATTGAGGGTCAGTTAAAAATAATGAAAACCTAAACCCCACTTTTAAAATCTTATTCATTCTGGTGAAATTATTTCATTTCTTTCCCCCTTGCTGCTTATTTCATCACTTCCATATTCATGACAAGCTTCAACTCCAACTCATCTGGCCTAGGGATGGGAAGTTTCAACTGCCACCTATGTAGTCCCCATGTACACAAAGAGGCCCAATGAGAGATGCTGCCACTGTTTATATGCACATACAGCTTTTCAGAGAAATAGATGAAGAACAAGGAGGTACTTTCTCATTGTGCTACTTCTCACATATCTGAAACTTGCAACTGATGCAGTGCCACAGGGGAAAATGAGGTTACGAAAGCAAAGTTTCCAACAACCAGAATAACCTAGGAGAAAACTCTCACATCCAAAATATTTTTTATTTATGCTTAAACGCTTGAAGAAAAGCTTGCATTATGTGCTGGTGTTTTAATCACTGGTAGCAATAACTTTTTGCCACTTATTCTGAAATCTGATTACCCTTCATGGTCTATTTTTATTTAACTGTGAAATATATATGTGACTGTAAACACTAACAACCAAGAATGAACTAGAAGTTGTGGTTTTCTTGGAATTTCAGTCAAATAAGAACAAACTCATACTCATGGTGAAGTTAAAAGCTATATTTCACTGAGCAAAGCTCCTATTAGCTTCTATGTCATTAAGGTTCAGCCTTCATTAAATAAAAAATAATGTTTAGGACATCCAACTTTTTTTTTTTAATGAGAATATTTTTATTTCTCTTTAACAAAACTGTATCAGAAATTTTACTTTTCATGTCTTTTCTGTGAGTATGCATTCAGCTATAAAAATGCAAATGTTTTCAGAAAAAAATGTTCTTTAAAGAAATAAGCAATGTAATTTGTCAGCTGAATGTGAACTAAATTTGAAAACAGACAAATGCATCAAAGACTGGCAAGTCTTATAAAAGCTGGCAGAAAACACATAATAAAAACTACAAGGACTGAAAATAAACTGGGAAACTTTAGCTTTCCTTTTTTTTTTTTTTCTTTTGCATTGCATTCAATCATCACTTAAGTGGGTTTCCCAATGAAGTTGTCTTGAATGCAACAGCTGCAAACATAATCCAAATATATTGTCTTTTCTTCTGTGCTTTACTTGATGCATATTTGTTCACCCAACTCCAGTGACCCATTTCAGCAGCTTCCCAGCCTTCCAAGAGAAGGAATGAAACAAAAGCGCAGATTAATTCATGGAGAGAAGATTTAAAATATTACAGAAGTTTAAATGTTGTGAACTGGAACAATATTTATCTTTGAAACACTGCAATTCTTCGCAATTAAGTATCAGAATAGTATTTTTGATTAATATGTCTATAACATTTTTGATTAATATGTCTATTAAAATCTGAAATTAATTGCTTTAATACATTAGTAGTATACTTGCAACAAAATCAAAACACTTATGAAATAAAAGAAGCCCTTGGTCACATGTAAACTTTTATATCTGCTCTTGTAAAAGGCTCTGCAAAACACAATGCTCTGTCTGAAAGATATGTTGCTACCTCACTGTAAAATCAAATTCAACATTTAGACTCTCATGCCCACAACAACCCGTTAATGATTAGATGGGTTTATCAGGTCCTCATATACAGACTCAACAATAAAATCATGCCCTTAGCTGCACCATCCCCTCCGGCTGCACACACACCAGTTCATGATTTTTTTCTTACACAGAAGACACAATTCGATAATCAAACAAATGAGTGCTGTTCCCTGAGTGTATGTAAGATAATGATCTAGCAGAAAGATCTCCAAGAGTCAGCCAGGAGGAAAAGACTTCTCTGGAGCCCTGGGACTTCAAGATGCCCACTTGGCTTGGGCACAATTGCTTCTCCTGGACACATGGAAGATGACCTCTGTGTCCTGCTGACAAACCGTGGACATCCTTTAATAACCTATTCTGACTAACTGTAGTAAACCAGTTGTGCCTGGGACCATGAATTCACACTCCAGGACACCGACAGATTTTTCAGATTATGAAAAACTGCTGTGGTTAAACCCTTCCCTGTTTTGAAAGTATTTGTTTCCCAACTTTATCAGATCACACATGATAGCATGAATGTCAGACAGGTTTGATTAACATCAATAGTCATATTCCAGACTGACATATCTCATCCAGACATATTTGCTGAAACAAAAAGTTTGAAGGCACAACACAGAATAGTGTTTTATAGTCTGCTAAAAACAAAATAAGACATTTTGATATTTTTGGAGGTCAGAGTTTAATCCTAAGCACAGATGAATGAGGCATCACTGAACTTCCATTGATTCCAATTGAGCTATGACCATCTCCAAAATTAGAATCAAGACCACATGCAGACAAAAATCACACAAAAAAATTTAAACTACAGGAAAAATTGGCTCACCATTTAAGCTTGCGATAGTCTATAATGCACCTCAACCCTACAAATGCAGATAAACATGGAATCTCAATAGGCAGCAAATAAATGCTTTTGGTCCTGAAAGCATTCAACAATTTGCTAACTGCACACCCATCTGGTTCCATAGGAAACTGCACTCAAATTTTCACTTGGACCATTTTCTGCCGCTATGTCTCTCTACTTGAAGAAGGATGAAGAATTCAGCTATCCTACACCTGAAATACAGCCTTAAAACTGCAGTGCTGCCTGGCTTTACCATTCCATGCAGAAGACAATATGTAAAACTTAAACTACTGGAACAAGAGCTATACTTCTGGTGTGATTTGCAGGAATGCAAATTAAGGATTTCCACAACTGTACGGAAGAAATATTGCTATGTCTCAGTGTGTGCACAGACATCAAAACCAAGAGAAACCCCGAGGGATGACTTCAAAATTCAATAACACAATCTCAGTCAGCCCTTTGGCATGGTTAAGTAGCTACTTCAAAACTAATTAGCAGAAAGACATGAAATTAAGTTCAAAAAAGCATTTCCTCTAGTGTCTTCCAGTCCCAGCAATGAGTGTTCCAGAAGATTTAGAATCATAAATGAAACAAGGGTCCCAGCTGCTCAATTGATAGCTGAAGAATTAGAGAAGAAATCAACAAGCGATATAAGCAGATCACAGGAAATACAGCAGGAGATAATGAACCAATAGTGGTTACCAATAAGCCTGTTCCACTTAGGAAGGAAGAAAAGAACTCAGTAGAGCATACACCCTTCTTATTTAGGCATTTAACAAACATCATTCAGATTAGCTGAAGGCACATAAGAAAACATTCTTGTCCTCTGGAGCACTGCAGAGCTCCATGTCTAGTTCTTTTGTGCTCAGAATCTCACTCCTGGCTAAGTACTGCATTAGCACAACGTCCTGTGAACAAAACTCCCAAGATTCAGTGACCTTCTACAGTATTTTCTTTTGTGCAGACCTCTCCCTTAGGCCCTACAGCAGGACACATGTTTAACTATTACAAAGAGCCCAACAAAGCAGAACTGCATAGATGAGAGCCAGCAGTACCGGGAAACTATTGTGAAAATAATCTGTTTCCAACTAGATTCAAGTTGCAGTATTATTTGACCTCTTTCTCCTAAAAGAGAGAGAAGGCCCATGACCTTCCCACATGAAAATGGCACATAAACCCACCAAAACATAGCCCAACAAAAAACTCAGTAAGGCAGTACCTCATACTGCAAAATTTATTATAGCGCCCCTTGACTTGTGTCTGTATCACCCCATTTTAAATTACCTCTCCAACCAGAATTTAAACTAATTTTTAAAAATTATATGTGTGCTTGATTTAAGGACTTGAACATCACAATTGCCTACCTCAAGAACTGCTTATGCCATACAAAGATTTTGCCATGAGACAAGCACAGAATGGAGTGACAACTCCACACCTGGTGGAAGGAAGTGTGGCTAGCGCATCCTGGGAGGTGCATCCAGAAAAATATTCCCACTGTGGCAAACCATGTGAAGAACCAACTGCTCATATGCCTATCAGTCAAAAATGGAGACCACCCAAAGCGATAGGACAGATGGCAGCTGTGACCCCCAAACACCACTGAAGCCCCCCCTCACACTATTCCTCGGTGGATACCTGAAACTTGGACAGTAAGTTAAGCAATAGTGGCCGGCACTTGAGATAAGTAAGGTGGTATTATTGTCCAAGTGCTATCTCAGGCCTAGGGGGAGGTAAACAAAGCTGGGGAGAAGAATGTATCACTGATAATGGCAGAATTTATAGGCCACAAGGAAAGCCATCTTCAGCAACCAAGTGCTGAAGTCAGCTCCGACTGGGAAAAAGGTAATTCCAGCAGTGTGAAAACATAACCACCAACTCACAATCCACACACTCAAAAGAAGAGAAAGACTGAGCAGGGGACTAGCATTAATTAGCCAATAGAATACGAGAAATGCATAGCCAATGTGCATTAACTCCTTTGTTTTCTAAAATGTATAAATAATAAAAAGTTTTGAATTACCTTGGGACCCCTACCAGCAGGAAGCTCAGGGTGAAGAAGGATCAACAGATGGTACTGGATCCATGGGTGGTAACTATCTTCTGCTTAGTCTGTCTTGCTCTCATTCTCTCTCTCCACCCCCCCATTTTCTATTTCAGTCTCTCTACCTCACATTTACTGTTAAATAAAATCAGTATTATTGACTTTGGCATGTGGTCTTGTTTGCACCTTAATTTGGGCACAGACAGCTCTCACTTATTAGATCATAACGTTTGGTGGCTGTCTTTTGGTTGTTTGGGGGTTTTCATAAGTGATCAATGAAGCTCTGACACATATTAAAAATGGGTTTCTACACCACCCCATGGCAGCCTATATATTCTGAAATGGTGAAAAAAGTATCAAAAGAAATCTCACACTGCAAAGACTTGTCTAACTAAACAACAAAGGCTTATGAGACTAAAGCCTATTTCATCAATCCAGTGTAAACTCAGGTCACAGCAGCTTACTGTGTGTACTGCATCACTGCACTAAGAAAACTGCAGGCATTTTCCCCAAATCCCCAGAAGCCAGTGGAGACCTGTGCTGATTTTGGGTATGTCTGTCCTTTGATCAAATCCTTCCTGCTTTGCTTTTTATACTGTCCCTTGGAGAGAAGGCAGTGGGATATGCTCCAAGAAATCCATGTAAAAGCCCTGAGAGAAGAAAAGAAGAGCCAGAATAGCATTCCCTTTGCAAACTCTTCAGCCAACCTCTCCAGCCCTCTGCTTGCACGACTGTACCTCATCCCAACTGCGGCGGAGCAGAGCAGAGCAGAGCTGCAGGGCAAGCAGCAGTGTTTCCATGTGACACACACACAGCCTCTGAACAGAACACTCCACAGGGCAACTACCTCAGCATCAGCTGAGACTATGAAACTTTAATGTAGCATACCAAGTACAGGAATATACCCACTAACAGACTCGAAAGAGCTTGAAAAGCGGGGATACGAGCAGAGATCTGTGCTGCAAGGTTTGGCTTTCTTAGGTCTTTCTCCCTCCTCTGATCTTCAAACTCTTTGATACACTTTTATATTAAAGGAGAGTAATTGGGTTTGCATGTGATGTCAAAATAATTGGAACAAGAATCAAAATCATTGAGCATTAAAAAAAAGAAAAAATCTCACCAGCTGATGTTTACCCCATGGACATATAGATACTGCTCCTCATTCATGTCCACCAGCACACTTACCCATTGTTTTCCCTTCAGTCTCATGAACAATGAAAGATTCTCTTCCACAACAAAGAAATGCAAAAATAACTACTAGGATGTTTTCTGTATTGTAGGAGGACAGAGAACACACACGTGGTTTGAAACCACTATAGCAGATCTGCAGAAAATTAAAAGTATCCCAACCAATTCAATCTAAGAACTTAACCCAAAGAACACATTTCATTTTTAACACAAGCATACAATAATTTGAAAATTTCATTGAATGCTTTTCTTGATTACCACACAAACCTAAAGTAAATACTTCCACCAAGTTGTACAGGTTTGAGTATATTGTTTCACTGGGAATACCTACAGTCTTAATCCATTCCATAAAGATTTATCAGCAAAGCATTTCTTTCATTCATGCAAACAGAAGCCAGTTGACTGAACTGTTATGCTGAGATGTGCAAAATGATCTTTAGTAGAAAAACAGGAAAATTATTGAACACTGACTTGTGACTGCTTTTCAGATACAGGGTTGCTGTACTGAATATGAAGTTTCTATATAGCATATATAGCTGTATAACCATCTGGAAAAACAATGGAAAGCAACTGGAAACAGCATGCTAGAGAGAAAAGTCTACCTGGGCAGGCATGTAGCCCTGATCATCAAATTATCTTTCCCATTTTAAATTCTCATTTGAGATTTCTGACAGCATGAACATTTGCTGAGCATTTATCCAATTTTTACATGTCTCCATTTAAGGTAATCTTATATATTCACAGTCTGAATCAAAAGGTATTTCTGCCTTTAAATTTACAGAGATCTGTGAAAATTCAATAGGATACAATTTTCTGTTCTTAATGAAACAAACAACCCACCGATGCTAGTAAAAGAGGCAAACCACATAATTTCTCGACATATCTATGTTAGTACAATTAAATTAGTGTGAGAACTGTGAACACAGGATAGAAAAAGGAATAATAGTGCTAATTAATTAGATACAAACTATCCTGAAATAATTACCACTCTGAAAGTGAATTTCCACACAAACACAGCCAATTAAAATGACATATCTTACTCAATTAACCATTTCCTTTCCATCCTCAGAGCTGCTTTAAGAAAATACAGTACCATTTGAATCATCCATTATCATAATGCAAAATTTATCAGTCCTGGGATAGTACTAAAAGTTATTGAACAAGGTCTCAGCGGGGCTCCAGGATGATATGAGGGCAGGTTTCTTCATTGAATTTACTACCACCACCTAAATGCATCTTCCCATCTAACTGCACCACCACAACCAGGGATTTTACTCCACAAGGTAAAGGTGCCAAGGCAGCACTCAATGAGCTGGGACACCTTTGCTTTTCTGATTCCCTGGAGTTTATGACACCTAAACTCCCTCACAGACCTCTGCTAACTCCCAGTGAATAGCAGCTCCATGCTGTCTATAGGTAAGAGAAGTGTCACCACAGATGGAGATTTTAAGGTTTCCAAGGAGATTAAAAGGTCAGTTCTGAGAATTCATTGCCATGCATAGACAGCAGCTGATGAAGAACAAACATGAGAACCATGAGCAAAGGGAGTTTTGAAAATGGTGCTGTCTGAAGAACATGAAAATTCGAGGAATGAAAAATGATATGGCAGAGAGAGCTGTGACTGGTACTGGAGATAAAGACAAGCAAGTACAACAAATAGTGCAAGAGGATTCCAGGGCAGCAATATGCAAAGATTATGATTGCAGTAAAAATGCAGGTTAAAATGACTGGTTAAGTTTAGCATCTGGAGAGTTATAAAGATGGACCCTGTGGCAGTCAGTACGGGACTAAGACCTCTCTGCAGGAAAGCTGCTGCATGAACAGAAAGAAAGGCAAGTTTCCAGAACCACTCTGTAGTGTGAGAAGAACAGCTGGAGAGAACAGTCACATGTTTCAGCCTTAGAGGCTGATAAGTGCTCCCAACAGTGACAAAAAAAAAAAAAAAAAAAAA
>VWZN01002204.1:168281-195265 GCA_013396955.1 Regulus satrapa
AAAAAAAAAAAAAAAAAAACAACAAAAAACCCACAAAACAAAACAAAACCTCAAACAAGCAAAATCAGACAGGTGATCAAACATGCAGACAGAAGTTCGTGGATCAATACAACAGGGAGAAACATGTTCACTACAGCAATAGACACCAGTAGGATAAATGAGACTGCCCAGAAATCCTGAATGGGAGGTCAGGCCACCAGTGAGCCATCAACCTCAAAGGAGCAAGGAAAAGGAGGAAAAGGAGAGCTCACTCCAGGAAAAGCTACTGGAACAACCAGAGAGAGCAACAAAAGCAAGGGAGAAAGGGGAGAAAGGGAAGTGCAGTTAGTTGTTTCAGTATAGTCACTGAAATCAAACAAGGTGAAGAAGGATTTTAAAAAGAGAAGTCAATACAAAGCTCTGAACATGCCAAAACATTCCCTGGAAACAAACAAAGCAGTCACATGTAAAATCACAGCTAAATGATGGATGATATTTTATTCAACTATAATATTTGCAATATTTAATTATTTACAGAAAAGCAAAGGAGTAGCAACTGTTCAATTCTTCTTATTTTCTTTCATTTAACCATGAAAGGATCATAGGATCTAGAAATTATAACCAGACTTGACTTATCATTAAATATAACCTTAAGAAGTCTTATGTATGCCAAGACAGGGAACAGAAGCCAACAGAAGGATGACAGTAAGTGAGGCAGGCTGAGTGACATGCCACCTGCCTGTCTGAGGCAGAGGGTTTGATTACCACCACTGGAGTTGCCAGAACAAAATTTCACTCACCATCCAAGTTAGGATATATTTTTAGTCTTTGAAAATATTACAGGACTATAAATGGATGTTGTTCTAACAGCTTTTTCTTATTATTACAATATAGATTTAACAGTGTTTTTATGCACAGGGATTTGACACCCTAAAAGCAGAAATCATATGCTAGGAAAGAATGATCATGAACCCCACAAGCCTTGGTTAGCTCCCTCTGACAGATGCCAGTCAAGCACTGGGTCAAGGAGTTCCTGACACACAAGGTTGTATCACAGAACCGAGGAAAGGAGAGCAGGTGACAGCAATGACCACGGAAGACAAAAGGGGCTCCCAAGAGAGCCCACAGCAGCCATCATGCAAAAGGAAACCGAATCACATGTTCAGCCACAGGGGAGATTTGCCTTCTCACTTACACTGCTCTCATTCAAATAGGAAGGAAACTCATCCCTAGAACAGACAGATGGACAAAGTTACCCAGTGTGGTAGAAGTAGAGCCATCCCCCTGAAACCATGAGCAAAGCTCAATGAAGGCTAACAGCACCAGGACTGGGTAAAGCAGGCCTGCTTTATCTCTCTTCTCTTGCATGCCCCCACAGTACTGCAGACAAATCGAAGTCTTGTCTTATACATGCAATGATGCATATAAGAAACAACCCAAACAGAGTTTGCCAGGCCAAAACAATTGTTTTGCAGCTTGAAAGCAAGGCCATGGCAAGTCCAGCTGGAGGGAATGTGGAAGGGTGTAAAGGAGGTCAGTTTAGGGCACCTGGTCCCACAGGTCAACCACTGAGCAGTAAGCTCCCTATCTGAAGTGCAGTATTACCCACACTACTTTACTAAAAGCAAGATCAGATGCCACTTAAGAGTGTCTCTAAGTGTCCCAGGCCTTTAAGAGGAAGAGCTTTTTTTTCCCCTCCAAAAGCTGAGTTCAAAGCTCTGCTTGTAGGCCTGAAATAGTTACTGCCTGAAATAAAAGGATCAAATTAATTACTGTAATGAAATAAGATCCAAGTCTGCCTAGTCACAAGATGCTGACAAGATATGAAATACTTGATTTTTACAGTAGTCCGGTAGCAGGGCAACTACAACTTGGGGTGAAGGGAAATTTATTTACAATTTAATAGGATTTTGTCAACAACCAGCTTGTTTGACAAGTCAGGATTCTTTTACACTTGCTGAAGCAAATCCAACCTCATGAAAATTGTGATATTTTATGTAACATACAGCTACAAATAAAGAGTAAACCTGATTAAATGATCCCCTTAAAAATAGGCAATATTTTCTGCTAATAATAACAAAGAAGGTATGAATCAAACTTCTCTTCAGCAAAGATGATCCACAAACCGCAGACAGACATGATCCACCAAAGTCCCAACACAGATCTTCTAAAGCTGTCCCCATACCAAAATGGGACTATATATTTCATATCTATACATTACTATGAGGAATATAAATTCCTGTCAGTCTCATGAAAAAAAATACTAGATCAAAAGTTGTACAGACCATAAATCTGAAACAAGGAGTGACTGGGGCAGATGCTGCAGCAGCAGTCCATGACTTAAAAACCAGTCAGCAGGACAAGATCCTTCACACAAAAGTGCAGGACACTTGTACTAGAAGCTGTATTTTAAATATTTATAATACTGTATTTTTATGACTAGAGAAGTAAAGATACTGAATATTAACAATCAAATGGTAAAGAAAGCAAAAAAGCTGTCTAACAGGCAGGTCTGGCACCCCTGTCTTTGCAGATACAAATGTTTTATAGACTACTGGCTTATGAGTAGGTGTATATACCATCACAAAAAAGCAAAACAAAACCACAAAAAACCACAATATTTATTAACCTTAAAAAGCTTAAAGCTGGATCAGAAACCAGTCTCCCAGGCAGATCAGTATTTCTTTGGACTAGTCACGCAATGCTGAGGATTGCCTCCAATATCTCTGAGGGACACACGAATGACATTCTTATGGAGGGAAAAGAAGATTATTAAGAAAACCAGGATTTTGCAAAGCATTACTTAGAATGGTAGTCACAGCAGAAGTTCTGGCTTTTGTGAAAATTTGATTATTTATGAGGGAAAAACTTTAAGGTTGGCTTGGACAATGTTCCTAGGGAGGTTAAAAAAAATAACCCAAGTCTGTATTTAATTCTTTCCTTTGTGTCTTCACTGGACTGGCTGAACCAAATCAGCAGGATGCTGGATGTGTTTACAAGCATAATTATGGCCATGATTTTCAAGGATGCTTTTCTTTAAAAAAAAAAAATTTAAAAAATCTCTATAGCAGAGACATCACTCATTTTCAAGGACTCTACAGGCACTGTAGGTGTGATGGATCTCATCTCCCCAAATGCCATCCAGAACAGCTGCACAAAACCTACTGACTAGCAAGGGGCAAAAATGGCACCCCACATTGACAGCCCCAGTTGCAACACAAGAGTAATTGTCAAAATTTTCACTTCTAGGTAGCTTGCTGTGTTACAGACATATAACCTAGGTTGCCAGATTTATGGTGAAGAAAAAAAACCCAAAACCACAACCAACAAAACTGAACTGTAGGAAAAAGAATCAGAATAGCTTAAGAAAAAAATCATGCTTAGAGTGTTAAAAATAACACTTGAGTCATGGTTACCAACAACAAATGGAATCTCATGTCCTCTTCAAAGTGGTTTGCTTAGACTCTTCAGAAAGAAAGAGGATAAATATATAAACACCTGCTTTCAAAATAAATTGAAATTTAAAACAAATCTGAAATTTAAAACAGAAATAAAGGGATGGTAAATGGAAAGCAGTAACATGCCAGTTGGTCCTCAGCTCTACCTATTTAGAAAAGCACCAGTAAAACAGAAGAGTGGAGACATTAATTGTTCTCGCAGTATCTTGTGAGTACACTGGAAAACATCCAACTCGCTTTGAACACACCTAAATAAATAAGTGATTAAAACTGAGTGTTTTAATGTGAAACTAGTAATAATAAAGGCACCAAAGCTACCCAGATCCCTTTCCTACAGTCATCGAGGACATTGATGCCTGCAAGCACCACACAAGCAGGGCACCGGTGTGCTCTGATGGTGAACTTGGCTACATCTGCCTCCACTGCTTCACTGGGCCTTGTGTCTGCAGTAGAGCATGAATGGACTTTCACTCTTCTGTCTTCACACAGTTAAGTGAAGTGATAGAAAGTTAGAAGACAAAATATAGGGAAAAAAGATCATGTATTTTATTCAATTTCTTTGTTAGTTTGTTGGTACTATGGTAGTAACTGTCTTCCATGGTGCAAAGTACTCAAAAAATACAGAAACAGGCACCTACTGTAAGCTTCTTTTTTTTCATCTTCAGGTCACACTTCTACAAAAACTCTTTTAAACTAAAGCCTCCCCCTGAGAAAAGTTTAAAGCAAATAAGTGAAAATAATCTTACAGCTCCATATGTATTCTTGTGCCACTCAGTCCAACAGGAATGAATGGAGAAAGCAAAGCAAGATGAAGAAACAGAGTGTCTGTCCAAGAGCATAAAGACATATCAGTAAAACTGTAGATGTTATGTAATTAATAAAAACATATATAATTAATATATGTGACTATAATAAAAATAAACTTCAAGTTACTATGGTTGTTATGCAGTGGGGTTATAGAAGAGAAATGCAATTCCAGAATGAAATAGCAAAGTCCCTTTTTCCAAAGAAGCTTTCCTTCCAACACTAATTTTAGCACAGAATTGTATCACTCCAGTAACTATGGTACATGACCCATGAACAGAAAAGGAGATTTAAAAAAAAAACAAAAAACAAACAACTGGTTTGGAAAATAACTGAGACAAAAAGCTGCAGTTTAGCCATAAACCCATCCTTATTGAAACAGAAGGTATCGATGTATTGATACAAGGTCCATGCTGCCTCAGAGTCATGTACAATTCCTCTGAGCTAGTTCTTAGCAGAAGCCTCAGTTTCCATTCCGAGAGCCTTGCTATAACTCTCGGAAGTTTAAAATTTTCAAACTTGCGTGGGTTTTTTTTGTTGGGGTTCTTTGGGTTTTGTTTTTTTTTAGTGATGTGCCCAATTCTTACAATTTCAGAATATATCAAAAAGAGGGTACACCAGCTACAGATGCAGTCAAGAAAAAGGTGAAATTTAAAAAATACTTTAAACTAACTCACCTAACCTGATGAACACCATTGTCATATATTATTCCAGTTTAAACTGGAATTTGCAGACAAACTAGTAACAGTAGATTAAGATCAAAGGAACTAAATATTCTTCTGGAGCCAGCCCCTCCACCCAAAGAACTCTGGAAGTATGTGCAGACAAGCCCTTTAAATCCTGCAGTTAAGTTTTTAACAAGTATTATTAACATTTACCTAGTTTGTTTTAAATACACACTCAGATCAGACCTACTTGTAAAGACGGGATGAAATTTTTATCTGGATTTGCAGCTTTCCTACTACCAATTCCTGTTCCAAGGCAGGGCTCTTGATTTGTAATTATACAGTCTTTTAACTTAAAACTGAGGAAAAAAAACCATTAAATTAGTCCAGTAAGGAACTAGGGCCTGCTATTTCTACCAAAGTAAAATCTCTCTCCAAAGTCATCTTTTTCCTTTCAAAGCTCTTGAAAATTATAATACTTTTTCCCCCCTTTTTCAACAGCTTTTGTTCTGCAAAGGCACTCATAAACAGGAGTTACAGTTCTCTTGCACTTCTCTAGCCATGAAAACAGCCTTAATTAAGGGAAGGCTTTCACCACTGCTCCCTCTGGTTCTCATCATCAGAACATTAATTAGCATGTGCTGATGCACAGCACCTGCAGCTCAGCTCATCCAGAAGCCTGTCAAGTCCATCTCCAGCTCAAGGCAGAAGGGAGGAAGAGGGAAGAGCCCTCCTTGGGCTCCAGGAGTAATGGGGTCAACAAACCAGGCAGGACAGAGTAAAAGGTTAAAGTGACTCTGTCTCACTGCAGCTGTAAGGCAGATCGCACCTGGCAGGAGAAATTAAAACAGATGGTAACATGTTCTGGTTGAAGTAGTCCAAGAAGGAGAAGTACTTTGTCTTGGTGCCAGGAACGGGCATAAGAAAGGACAGGAACCAATTGAACAGTCAAATACACCTGGAGCAAAATGAAGAGAAATCTAGGTGACTAGTGCAGCATTTCTGCATGTGTCTTTGGCTGCCCAACAAGGAACAGGCTCCCAAAGAAAAGAAATCTGCGGGAGAGGTTCTTGACCGCTTGTCAGGTCCTGGCAGATGCACCCAGGGAGCCGCAGGGAAAAGGCTCCCATTTCCAAGGAGAACAGCTTCCATTTCATCCCAACAGCCTCGGCGTGTCATACCACCTCTTGTAAGAGGCAGTTTAAAGTTACAAATGAAATATGCAATGGCATTCCACATAGTGTGTATATGGATTTATGTATTAATGCAAGCTGATTATGTTCTGCAGTGATTAGTCCCTGTGATAATAAGTATCCACAGTGCTTACAGAAAAGAAACCATCTGATGACAGAATATACAGAAATTTTAAGTAACAGAATTGAAATTTTATCAAATATCTACTTTTCTTCCCATTCAAGAAAGACATCTTGGTCCAAAAACTGGATTTCTATATGAGTGATTTATATCACCAGTCTGCAAAAATCCTAGTTCTCTTAAATTATCATCTTTTTCCATCTGTCCACACATTGCCATGCACTTGGTTTCTGTCATGCAGAGAACAGATGCAGCCTTATCTCCCACCTACCAAAATGGCACTGTAATAGACATATTTAAATAATAATAATGGGTGTGCCTTGCATCCACACAATTCCTTTGCCAAAGTTAAATCACCACTGAAACGGAGAGATTTGCATCACTATTCCACAAAACTAAAACCACTACAAACCTGGCCAAGACTGATGAAAATAAATGGACAGTCATGTCCCAGGCACAACTAAGTTTTTCCCCATGCTCTCCCATGAAAGCATTAGAAAGATTCATACATTTTTAAAACGCGTTTTCCCCTTTGATAAGGTCAGCTCCTGCAGCAGCACAGGCTCTCACCCTCCATGTCATGCATTTAGCACTGCGTAAGGAGCACACTGAATACAGCTGTGCTCCTCCTCTTCTGCAGCAGCTCCCAGCAATAACTCCACATGACACATACAACACATTCATCATGCAGATGAAGGCATGCTGTTGCTATTGCTTTTGAGCTGGTTTTGCTAACCTGTTTAGCACTAAATAAATGACTTGCCCAACCGTAGGGAAAGATCTTTATCAGTCAACACACTTGGGGAAGGGTCTGAAACATACAGAAGATGTAAACATAAAAATTCTTCTAAAACACAGAAGCTTTCAAAAGCTCAACAGAAAATTCTTCTGGGTGGCAGCTATCAATTCAGTTATCTGAGCTTTAAGAATTGAATGTTACTTCAGGGCAAGTTTAGTGCTGATTTCAGCCACAGCTTATGAGCTGGTCAGAAAGAATTTGGAAGTCTTACAGCATCCTCTGTTATTCTAGCAAGTAAACCAATAACTCATTTTCAAGCGAAAAAAACAAACCCACGATTTTTAGCTCACTCACTTGAGAGTTTCACCTTTTAATCTATTTCCTGAGGGAGGTCCTTTTCATACTTCTAATTTAATCTTCTTTTACGTCAAGTGCTTAAAAAGGCTCTGAGTCTACCCTACAGTGCAGTCTATCCTACAGTGCCCTTTTTTATTCAAAGGGTCTGGATAGTAAAAGTCATCACTTCCTCATATAATTAAATACTCATCATCATCTTTTCCAACACTGTCAATTTTAGTTATTTTTCACAGAAGGTAAACACAATAATGCTGGTCAAGTCATTAAAACAATACCTGGCATTGCAAGTACCTATGGTCTTGTCACCAGCAGTAAACATGCACTCTGTCAAGCCCTCCCTGTTCACCTAAACTGTAGATTGCATTATTACACAAATACCCCACAGATACCTGGGCAATTCTTTTTTTCCCCTCTTCAGCCTGAAGCTAACTTGGGGGGTTTGGGGGGGTTTTGTTTTGGTCCAGTAGCTCTTTCTAAGCCATGCCAACTCTCTGATCTGGAGAAAATATAGCTTTTGTACTTCCATGTCTGATATCTAAACTATTCACAACTTTAAAAAAGCTCCCAAGTTTTGTTTAAATAAATATGGTTTCAAATCCACTAAGGCTGGGCTTTTTCCTGGGTGTTTTTTGGGTGTTTTTTTGTTTTGTTTGGTTTTTTTTTGGTTTTTTTTGTAGGGGTTTCTTTTGTTTTGTTTTTAATAGCCTCACCTCCATCACTTTCAGCTTTTGAATCTTACCAAAATTATCACTGTTACCATCCAAGACAAAAGTCTTACCATTTGTAATATATACTTAGATTCCTCTAAAAATCATAGAACCCAGAAATCTAAGTTTTAGTATCAATAGTCAATAGTTGTGTTGTAAGGCACAAAAATAAGGGAACCAGTGATAACACTATACTTTAAAGAGAATCCAGAGAATTCTGATCCCAAATGGTGAACTAAGGAAGTGTCAAGTATCATATTTGTGTGACAAGTGCACTAGAAAGGTAAGATATTCATTACTCAATTCTGTATCAGAGTTCATCATTTTCATACTTAACTTCTTAAACTTCAGTGGCATGAAAGTTTCCCAAATGTGCTGCATAATTATGAATAATATGTATTTCTTGACTAAATACTGAACAACTCTTATAAACTCAGTTAATCCTAATATGAACAATTAAATCCTTGTATACTTCTGTGTCCTTAAAAGCTTACAGTCTGAACAAAAGATGTTACAATCAAAAAGAAACACTTCTGTTAACCTCAGTGAGATCAAGATAGATACTTTATTTACATAAATGTGACTGCCTGAGAGCTGACTGTGCTTCCAAAGAGGAAAGTACCCCCATCTTTGTAACAACAGCTGTGCAGCCATGAAGACCAAACTACCCAGAGGCAAAACCCCACTCCCATGGTCATGGTATGATCAGCATCCTAAAACGGTCTGGCATTTTCACAAGGGCCACCAAACCCAAAGATACAGGCCTGATGACACAGAGGGAACAGCCATGGGGGTTAATATGAGAATCCAGATTCCCAGCATCTGACTTCAGTTGCATAAAACTTCTGTGAAAAAAAATGGTTTAGCTTCAGCTTTCAGTTACAGCCACTGAAAAACCCAGACTGTGACATGCAGTGATGCTTGAGAACAAGAGTCATATATAAGTAAAAATAATAGCCTCAATTTTTAGTGGTGCCCTTCTGAAGTAGCTAAAGAAACAGACTGATGACTAAGACAACAAATAGCAATGACAAGTATAAACCCACCGTGGCTCAACACTATATTTAAACATATTTCTATGTCAGCGGAATACTACAGATGAAAATTAACATCTTTTGTATTGACAGCTGTGGAGCAAGAGGAGTTCTATCTCCCTGATAGTAAAAGAGACTGGAGTTAGAAACTTGAGAAACTTTCAAGTCCTTCAGCTCCCACTTCTGTTACATGCACATTTGGTATCTCAGGAGACAAACAGCAAGGAGGTGTCCAAAACACTTTCTGGCAGTCTTCCTAGCACAGGTATCCATCTTCAGTGGCATCTATTGGAGCTTTACATTTCCAAAACAGAGACCTAGCAGAGAGACATCTTCCAGCACAGGTTTTTTCAGAAGTTCCTCTCCTTCATTCTGTTAAAATTTTGTGAATTATTTTTCACATTATGTGATTCCAAAAGTGCTTTTTATTTCTTTTTTCCACAGAAACCAACCATTGTCTTTGTGTACTATTTGTATTTGTCTGAATAACCAGCTTTACAGTTTTCATTAACATTTATAAACAGCAGTAGTGAAAATGAGAACATTTACCTCAGCACTGCTCTTTTGGGGAGCAAATACACAGCTCCATTACAGGAAAATAGGATCAGAATTATGTAGGGAACCACCATGATCTCTTGATACCAAGTTTTCTAGCTTTACTGTACATCCACACTTAAAGAAAAATTACTATAGTAAAGACAGGGGAGAAGAGGCTTGGGAATGCACTCCTTGTTACCAAAATTCTATCCTGTTAGGCAAAAAGGAGGCGTACCAACTCAGAAGAAAGGAGAAGAGCAAACAATAAGTAAGAGGACTGAATATACAAAACTTCCCAGTCTCTTAAGTTTAGCTTAAAAAATTTCTATCATAACTGAAACAACATAAATACAACAAAGCAACAATTAAAGTCACCTTCCTCAGATTAACTGCTGGTTCACAGAGATTTGCCTTTTTGGATTAACATAGAGGGAACAGGTAACATCTGAAGCAACTAACATTGACTGATGTCACATTATCACAGAACTTACGCCTGTATATTTTTTGCACATAAACAGTTAATAGATACATGGAGTTAATAAATGTGGAGAAGTCATGTTTGGAACATGCTACATCATCCAAGGAGGAAATGGGATTTAAAAGCAATATTGGAAAGTTTAACATTCAGTAGTTTTACGACTCTCACAATGACATCTAAAGCTTGGGTCCCAAAGCAAGTGAGACTGATTCCACAGCCTGATAAATAAGCCAGGTAGCTAAACTTCAATGTATATTTGCATATCAATATTAACATAATGTTTAAATCCTAGAAAATGAGTCTTAAAAATATTTTGTGGAAAATTAACAACTTATTTCAATTGAATAAATTCACTTTCTCTATTACCCCTCTTAGCACTGTTTACTTATTAAATACATCAAGTGATGAAATAGAAATTAACAAAAAAAAAAGAAGTGAAAAAAATACACTTTTCTTTAAGTTTTACTCCAAGAGAATTGTACAGTTATTTCAGTAGGGACTGACTTTGTGAATAAAATAAGTTAACATTATTTAAATTTATTTTTAAATAAACCCCTAAACCATCTTGCAACCATTAAGTATTGCCTTGTTTTATTGCCCAGTATTTAATAATATGTCATTACACTCCCCATCTCCTATTTTCTAAAACAAGATACAAAAGCACTGCAGAAAGCTGGGAGGTAGGGTTAATGTTATTAGACTCCTCTAAGTTTTAGTACAGTGGAAACCTGGCATTGGTCTGATACAGTCCTGGATGATGGAAGGGATGCTGAAATAGCCAGAGAATGGGATTAATTCCATGGTCAGAAACCTGATCTGAGCCTCTTGAGACATATGTGAGGTAGCAATGCCAAAATGCAGTATGTGTCCCCACCAAGAAAATTGATTCAGCATATAAATAAATCAGAGTGAAGTTAAAATAACTAACTTCAGCTTTTTCCTTCCAGGGATGAGAAACTGGAAAGTGCTGAGGGATTCTGTCTCGTTACCTAACTGCTTTAAGAGACATCTCATTACAGAGCTTCCAGAACTAGAACTGGCATTGGAAAGCATAGCTTTTTTTATAGGAGTCACATTGCTACCCAAAAAAATCTCACAGCTATGCAGTATGAACAACAGGGATATGCTCTCCTAACTTCCAGGGAGGCCAACTTCCTAATTCAGCTCGCTCAAACTTCAACACCCAGACCTTGAGGAGCACTCCTACAAAAAGCAAGATGGGTGAAAGTAAGGACAACATCTTAAAGTTGAAGCTTCTTCTCTTTTGGTTGTATTAGTATTAAAATTCTAATTCAAATACCCTAAATGATCACCTTCGGTGAAGGATGCAATCGGTAGCAGTTGAATTTTGGAACTTCTCACCAAGCAGCCAAGTATCACAAAGAGCACCTGCATGAGCTTCAAGCAGCCTTCCAACAAAACTGTATTTCTAATTATGCCTAAAATAAAAAAAATAAAAAAAAAAAACCAGGAAACAACTGCAGACCTCCACGATTATCACCAATGAAGACTTAAGCTATCAAATAAGTGACTTCATGAAAATTACAGAAAATTGGAGGTCCAATATTTAATCTGTTTTTTCACTTCATCGATATCTGGAGGAGTCAACTAGTATTGAGGATAAGTGCAGAATTAAAATCACATCTTTATGCTATCTCTAAAAGATCAACTGATTCTCCATCTGTCCTATGGGTGGAGGAAGCCAATTCTACCATCTGACAACACAAATGCCCCCCAAGAGAGCCCAGACAGTCAAGAACAGTTACCACAACTTGACAGGCTGAACCCAACTGCTGGGATGCATCCTGGAGAAAAGGCAGCTACTCAAGTCAATATAATCTAAATCATGTTAGTTTTTAATTTCTGCACTCCGAAACATACCTAGAAGAAAACATTAAATCTATCCAATATTTGTAGAATTAGGGCAGTGTTCTCCAAACAGCCAAGCTGACTGCTTAACTCTCCGAAGAATTAAAGACTTCTCAAGCTGGAAAGATATAGAAAGGACACGAAGACCATTTCTTCACCACATCTGAACCACAAACTAGAAATAAAATACTTTATATCAATAAATTTGTTCCTCTCCTTGAGAAACTATATGGGCTTTCAGTCTGTTAATCCACTACACGTGTATGGTCAGAAAAAAAAATTACATCACCTGGTAAAAATTTTTGCCAATACTAAAAACAAAACCCTCTAATGACAACTAATACTCATGCTTAATAGCACCTTAGCAGATTGCTGGTACTGTTTATTCAGAACTGTGCAAGAATATTTATTATGTGGCATTAATAAATTGAGTCAATACACAGGTCAAACTATAAGCGTGTAGTAGTGCCACAACACATTTTTCCTATTTACTGCATTTCAACACTGGCTCGCAGTTCATTACTATTTTCACAGTGGGGTGCTTTTTCCTCCTTAATTTCCTGTTTAGAATGACTTATAAGAGTAACTTAACTCCTCCAGCCAGTTTGGTCTCTCTGATTCCTTCAAATAAACTGGAGAAATCTGAACTAACAGTTACTTCACCAGTCATAAGATCATACTGCTCTTGCACCGCTAGACCTTGCAAAAATATTTTAAAATGTACAGCTCTTAAAATTGTAAGATTAACAAGAGTAATTTATAAGACTAACATGAAAAAGAAAGGGAAAAAAAAAAAACAAGAGCAAGCTTGTTTTGAACTTCTTGAAAGTATCCATCCACAATGCAGCTTGTGCAGTTGCCACAAAGCTCCTCGCAGGGTCTTCATCCACAGTCCAACAGAACATGGGGAGCCAACGTTCATCAGGGACACATAGGTACCACAGAAAATGGAAAACAGTAATTGAAATAAAATTGAACGATAAAATGACAAAATCCACTGTAATCCTATGTAATCACCAGACTTAGAACAAAAAAGGATGACAAAGACATCCATCAGTGATAATCAATCTTAGTTACTGTGCCTTGGCCCTGGATACAAATCAGTTGCAGAGACAGGAACATTCCAGTCTCTGGACTGATGGCAAGGGGCTGCAAACAATTTCCCAGATGCAATGAGAGAGATTCTTGTATCACATCTAGTCATACTGAGTGTTTTTTCCAAAGGTCTGAGGTAGGGCAGTTCTTGCCAGGAAGCTCTGTTTGGCAGGCTATGACTTTTCCAGCTCTCCTTTATCCAACAGCAAGGCCAAAATAAATTCATCACATTTACCTGCCAGTTTCTGCCTTCCAATTTTCCTAGACCTTTCAGTAGCCTATTAAAAATTCATTACTACTGACAGCAGAATGGGAAATCAGAACATCAGTGTCCTCTTCACCCTAAAATGCATAGTCTCAATGTGCAGCAGGAGATAGTGCCATTATGCAAATTAGTATGGCATCTAATATTTAACTGGTCAACTTCAAAAGTTACTACCTTGACTCAAAATTATAGAAAATGCAAGTATATATGCATACTTTTTTTAAAATGAAAAAAAAAAAATCCCACCCCCGCCAAGAACAACCTGGGAAGCATTGGGAATTGTTTAGAGAACCCTAAAAAAAATGTCATGGACATGAATGGGAAAACTTAATCAAACACTAATTCAATATTAAAGCGCTTTTCTGTGAACAAAACCATGAGTATTTTTCTCACTGAGGAGGAAGGTGGAAGCAGCCACAGATAGGAAACAACCGTTTCACACAGCAAAAGTTCTTTTACTCTAGTGCTGTCCAAGCAGCTACAAGGAGGGGAGAACTGTGATCTCACCCTTGTATCTAGTGTGAACCATCACTTTTAATCCCTCAAATCAGGCAAGAGAGCTACCATCATTACAAGAGGTAAAGGTGCTTATTCCAGGACAAAAAGAAAGCACTGGGGGAGGACTGCAAGCCCTGTTGCCTCCATCTGAACAATTTTCACAGTATTTTCCATTCACTAGACTATCTCACCTTGAAAACATCTCTTTTTTTCTCCAATTTTGAAAAGCCAGTTCTTTTGTAAATTATTACTCTCCAAGCATGGGTATTTTCCAAACTCTGGACAATCCATCAATATTAAAATATTTTTGTTACTTCCAAACCATTTTGGGAAAATGAAAAAAAAGACCACGGTTTCTTCTAAATAGTGTTAGCAGAATTACTGAGCATAATCCAGGATTATCATAGTGAAATGAAATAAATAGGTCAGCATAGTACACTTCACCATATTCTTTATTTTTTCACTATCTTTACCATATTCTCTTTCAAAAAATGGCTATAAGAAATATTTCTCAAAGTTTTCCCATTTCTTTTTCCATAGGAAAATAATAAAATCATATTTTACTAGTTAGTGCCAGGTATCAAAAAACCCCACAACCAGGAAAGTGTAACAATTCTCCTTTTGTAATAAAATCCAGGTATTTACAAGGTCAGGTTTTAACTTCAAATAAGGAAAATCATAATAGCTCTTTTTAGCAGAGGTTTTGGCCCAGTAATTTATTTTTTTCTCCACTATAAAGCAATTGCACAGTAATGCTATTACTACAAAAATATGTGCGTGACCTAGCAGCCTCAAAGAACTCACTACCAGAAAATAACAGTCTATAGTTTGAACTTGAGATGATGTGCACTTTCTTCATAAAGGTTCCTCACCTCTTATTTATATCTGCTATCTTCTCAGCTTATGAAATTTGAAGATTTTTTTTAAAGATCATTTTAGGAATATCATATACAATTTTTGAGTGATATGACTAAGCTACTGGTCACAAGAAAATATTTAAGTAAATGATAATGAGCACACATTCTCCAGAGTTTTTTATTATAGATGGAAGAAGATTTTAGACACTAATTTATGCACCCTACCATGGGACCCCATCTAACAAAATTTTCTTCACCAAGGACATTAAAGGTCCAGGCAATTTTTTGTTCTGACAGCTTATGGATGTTTATTATAAGTAGTGAATTTAGCAAGTCTCTTAACTTGCTGAATCACACATCTATGGAAGGTCAAGTCTCATTCCTGGGCCCATCAATCTCCAACCAGGGCTTCAAATTCTTTCTGCTTCATATTAGTCTGCAGCATCACCTAATCCTTATCAACTACTCACATTTTATTTGTGACTATTAGATTTTCCTCAGCTGATCTTACATCTCAGATAAGTGTAAATGGAAACAACACATACCATGAAAGTGGGTTGAAAAAAATAATATGGTAAACATTAGACTGCCAATGTTGCAAATTCTGTTAAAATAGAAGTGCTAAAAATAAGAAAGCACAGCTCTAAAGTGTAATTAGCAACTATGAGTGTTATAGAGAAGTTTGAACTTCCCACAGCATTGGGCTACAAATCCTCAGGAACTTTGGGAAACAATTCTTGTCTGCTTGCCCTGTCCAATGCCAAGCCTGAACTCAAACCATGTAACCATTTTTATATTTGGAAGATCAAATGCATAATGTTCTAATCCAAAAGTATGTATAAAGTCAGAACACCTACCAGGAAAAACAAAAAAAAACCAAATCATCTTACAACCCCTAGATCAGAAAAACAAACAAAAAAAAAACCCCAAAAAACCCCCCACAAAAAAAAAAAAAACCTGTAAAATGAAAGTTCCTTGGTTTTCCTCTCCAAAGTCATTGTATTTGTCTCCATCATGTTACACCATATTAGTCAGCACCATTCTTCAATTTTCAGTGGAGAAGCTCTTGGATCATCTGCTGGTGGGCCATCAACAATTTCATTGCTTCTCAGGTTACACCTGCACTGCAGAATATCCATGCTGTGCAACAGGCTGTAAGATTACTGAAACTAAGGACCTGATCTGAGTACACTTCAGATTTCTTACATCCTCATGCCTGTGCTTTGTTTCCTTGGAAATTGGGATTCAGATTGAATTAATAAGCAAAAGAAAAGGAAATTAATAGTTTGGGATGTGCTTGGGGCTCATCCCAAAGTTAAATCAGACACAGACAGGCTGTAAGGTAGGACATAGAAAGCACCCTGTAGTTCACAGAAAGGGGTATAAGAGGTAACAAAAAAATATGGTTCTAAACTTAGGTCCCACCACTCCGAATTTTGACAATTCAGTGAGGTGGGATTACTCTTGACCTTTACATTTCTCTCACAGCCCTCTTCACACCCCTCAACACCGTCAGGACTGGCAAGGGAGGATAAGCTATTTGGCTTTATTGTCTGGGGGGTTTGTGGGGGGCTAGTTTGGGTTTGTTGATTTGTTGTTTTGGCTTTTTTTAATAAAACACTGAGCACAAGAGTAAGAAGTTCAAACACATCATCCATTTACACAAGCAAGAGACACAGCTACCCAGTCAGGATTTTTCAACAAAGCATTACAAATATCACAGCTTTGATCACAAAAAATGACAACACATACAGCAGGGTCTTCAGCTACTCTCACTGTTTAGAGAGATTCACCTAGCATTCTGCCAACACCATCTAGAAGTATACTAGTGCAATTCTACATATATAAGCAACCAAAATACATTGAAATACTAACTGCAATAAGGAAAACATTAAATTAATCCATTGCAGTTTTGGTTAAGTCTTCTAGAACAAGTATCACACTGTGTTTTTAAAAGCCCATGGCTGAAATAACACTTATGTAATTTATTATTATTTTTTAATGGCTTTTAAAAATACCTCTTGGCAGCACTACATCACATACCTTCCTCTGAAAATGATTCATGCAACCAGGCTATTTACACTTTTTTACCAAAAAACCCCTGTATATTGTGGACTACTCTTTCCAGTAAGATATGAACAAACAAAAACCATTTGTTATTTGATAGAGCCTGACCAGTTTTAGGTACCTCAGTCTTTAGCTATGCATTACAGTAATTCATCACCAAAAAAGATATTGAAGTCAAAAATCAGTTAAAACCCAAGCTCTAATACCATCTAATGCACCCTAACTTCAAAATACTTCTCCAGAAGAAATTCTACACAGAGCAAATCAACCATTATTCAGTGACTAGGCAAGAGGAGTGAAGCCGTGTTATTTAAAATCATTAAATGCTCCTGAAATTTCCTCATCCATTATAGAATCACAAAGCCCTTTTAACATCTAGCAAACATATTAACTTTTATAAGTATTTCTATTATCACCTGTAGCAAGTAGCAGTCCATTACCTTTTTTTTTAATCCTTACAAGACTTGCAGTAACAATACTATGAAATTTATCAAGATCTTCAACTGATGACTGAATTTAGGCACTTATTACAGCAGTGATCTATTCAGTCCACAGTGTGGGAAGGTGCCTTTTTATTTGAGGAATTTCTGCATTCCTTTTAACAGTTTTATTTCTCACATAAAAAGACTCACATATCGCATGGCTATTTACTTTCTCTTTTTAAAAAAACCTAAATAAATAATGAATTACGATCAATTAATTTTTCCTACAAACTTCTATTAACCCTATGCAGTGAACATTTCAGTTATGCAATGTAATTGTAACTCTAACATGGGAGAGAAGTCACGAAAAGAGAACATTATTTTAGGAGTAGTCTCCTTTCCACTAAAGACATCAGCTCTTCTAGAAGTGTCTGTAAATCACTTTATCATGAGTATCATATCAACAACCAACACTGGGTTGAGTGAGGTCTTCTGCGGCTGGGTGATCACACAGACTCACATGTTTTCACAGCATTTTGCTTTAGAAAGATATTTAATCAATCAATGAACAAATTCCTCATACTTCAGAAGGATAGCCTAAGCCACAAAACGCAGTGGCAGTATAAAAGAAATTATTGACTTTTTCAAAGCAAGCATTGCCTTTGATGTTATCTGCTACAAGTCGGTTACTCCACATCACTCCAGGAAAACCTGTTTTGTGTTGCTGGAAACAGGAACAAGGTATCTATTTCAGCATTTCATGTAGGAGGTGATCTCTGCATTTGGCTCTCACAAGCATTTGATGCTATTTCAGATTATAGAAAAGTATTGAGGAAAAAAAATTAAATGCTGACTAAAAAACCAAAGGAAAAATATATGCACTAGCCTAATATATATTTATGATCAGCTCTTCCTAGTTTGCCATATTTCCAATACAGCTTTTTAAGGAGTTCTATTATTTTACTCTTCCTGCTACATACACCTCCACAAGGATAATGAATACACCACAGTAAAAATAAAGTTTGCAGCACAGCATGATATTCTGTGCTCAAATTTATGTATTCACCACAGCTTTTAGGTATTTTTCTGCTCTTTTAGTCTTTTAAATGCATTCTACTTTGCTGGAAAAGCAATACTTTTTATCTACTATTTCCATTTTCATTTTCTGTTCATTTTGCTACATCTTTACATTACTCAAATAGTGCTGACAATTTCATCCATGTGGTTCAGTTGCCTTGAAGAGAAGGAGTATAAAAATTTTCCCAAAGCCAGTGTATCAGCCAGCAGCATCCTGAGCTGGAGAATTCTGAAACTGTTCTGAATTCAAATGCTTCAGCCCAAAACCTGGGTACCATCATAGCATCCAGCTTTGATGTACCAATACAGAAAATATTTTTTGGTCATCCTTCTTTTCTCCCTTTCCTCTACCAACAGAGTTATCTGAAGCTGAAATTAATGTCAACTCTAATTATCAGCCTATGCATTAAAATCTTTTCATCTAGAAGGCTGATGTTTACTATTCAACTTGTCTCATCTGTCAGAGGGTACAATGCAAATGAGTGCAACTCATTAGCTGCTAACCCATCATCTTCATAGCACAGTGAAAACAATGACTGGGAAGTAATCCAATTTCACTCTGCATCTCATGTACTCAGTGGCTGTTCTCCCTGAGCTAGGTCAACTTGCCAAAAGGTAATGAGAGCAATTTAAGTTTGCAGGAAAGATAAAACTGGGTAACAATGTATAACCCAAGATGAGACAAATTAGATGTGGCCAAAGGAGTGAGTCAGAACATACAGTTAGGTATCCAGGGCAAAGTTAATGTGAAGAGAATCGGGGTATCCTACAGCTTAACTAGACACATATGTTACAAAGTACTAAACCATATGTCTGCTGTGAAGCAATGGCACCAAACAAAAGTTAAATTGTTTGAGAAAGGAAACAAGGGAAACATGCATAAAATGTTATTATGCACATCTAAAATAAGAAAAAATGTCAGCAACCATGCCAAACATACACCTCACAGTTCAAACTACACTATACACACACAAAACCAACCACCATAGTATAGGGAGAAAGTGCTTGTATCAACATATAAGCCTATTAACAAATAAATCCAAACATTAGAAGATCCCTTCCATGTATTTTTCTCCAGCTACTGTAGTGACAACACATGCAGTTGCATGCAGTTCCAAACAATTGATGTGGCACTTGGCCACATCATAAAACCACATCAAAGGCTGGAGCATCCCACCAGCAAAGTGACTGTGGCCCTGTAGAGAGTGAGACCTGCATTTTAAGGGTGCCCATGCTTCCTAGTGTTTGCTGGAATCCAGGGCATATTCCCCTGTCACTTTGGAAAGGTCACAGTCCCTCAGGCTTGGTGGCTAAAACATCTAGGGACTACCACGGCTTTCCAACAGTCCATCAAATTTTTTTTTGGTGATGGGCAGTCATCTGCAAGTCACATCCCACATCTCTGCACAGCAGAAAGTGACTGGCAGCTCCTGAGGACCAGTGACAAGCTAGGAGATTTATATACTTTATCACCTGGTTTTTGTTTTGGGGTTTTGGTTTTTTTTTTTCAGTTGTAAAATACTACTGGGTCTTTTATTTCAAAGCATAAATATAACTTTCATATTTTAGATTTTATTTTGCTATGAAGCAAAAGAAAAATCCCTTTTTATAACTTTATCAGTTGAATAACATTTGAATGACTTTTTACTGACACTACATTTTTTTTTTTAAATGACAGTTTAATGCTGCACAGCCAAAGCACAGGTTTGTGTATACACAAGGACAATTAAGAGCTCTCTGAAGAAGCCTTAAATCAGTTATTCTGCTTTAAGGAGGTAAGCTATTTTCAGGAAGACAAAAGATTACTACTCTCAACTTTCAGAAAACAAAATTAATGTCTTCAATAGGAAAAAAGGATTTTAAAATGTCTTCTGTACAAATTGATTGTATTTTTAGAAATAATTAGTGTTACTAAGAACTATCCATCTTTAACATTACATGCACTCTTATTTGGAATGAACACGAGGAATAACCAACCCCATCAACATAACCAAGAAAATTACTTTTGCATTTTTAAAGTTAATTCTGCCAAAGGCTACAGGATATACAGCAGCATACAATTCACAACAATTTCACAATCCCAAAAATGTTTACTATAGCACAAGTCTGCAAATACTGATGACATTTAAGGCTTCAGCTTTAAACTCTGTTGTAGATTGTCCATTATTCCCTTTTTGCCTCTAAACCAGCAGTCACATTTGCACTGCCCTTAAGCTAACTCCAGCATAGACTTGATATATTTCCATGTTCAAGTTACTTTTCTATTTCAAACAATATGAAAATCTTAATAAAATATATATACAAGTATTAGTGCATACTCCTTGCCATTGGGCCTAAGAAGAAAGCAAGCATCTTTGGTTAACCTACACCTCATAAGCTTTGCTAGTTTCTCAGTAAAGTACCCAGCTCCTGAATGCTCAAATACAACTTTCTTTACCACTTAAGCATTGCTTGAGAGATGCAGTAATACCACTAAACCTTAAATTCACACCTTTTTTTTTTGTTTACATCTTCCTGAAATGTCTTTGCCATAAGTCCATTTATCCTATGCACTGAAATACTCCCTTGTAAAATACCAATTTTAAGCACAAACTGAATTATTAACTGCAAAGCAATTATTTACAAAGCGGTCAGGAAAAGCACTGAAGCCTCTAATTCAAGCAGATGGCATAATTTCTCAAACAAATAAAAATAATAACAAATTAAACAACACTTATTGACTTGGAAATTTTTCCCATAGCTTGATATCCAGAATAAAAGGTCTTTGCTCTAAATCTGCATACATATGCACATACAATTTTTCCAATCTTACCACTATGAGTGCTCCTTAAAATAGGACATCAGAATTTAGATTGCTGAATTAATGCGACTGGAAGGCAACAGTGACACTTACTATAGCCTAGTAATTATAAAAAAACTAAAGTTGTAAAATTTTTTAGGACACCTTTCAGACTAGATCCCTACTAGCAAATTAAACACCAGCCAGGTGTTCGTGGGGAGCAGAAGTAAATCTCACCGTTTTAGTAAATTTTTGATGGAGATCGCTCTAGTTTGCTTTCAGCCCACGCCAGCTGCCCACCTCCTGGACAATTCTCAGGCACAGTTCAGGGTGAACATGGGTCATGCATGCACAATTCCCAACAGAGCTTGGCTGTAGCCCAAGATGAAGAAAAAGCATTTTAGAGCATGAATGACTCCTCTATAGTAGTGGGCATCAGTGTCAGAGAGCTGTCCTAATCATGCTAATTTACTGGCATTGATGTAACCATAAAACAAGTTTTGCCTCAACTTCTTAATCCAGGTTTCAAAGCATTGCAGTGACTGTCCTGAGCTCCTTACCTTTAATCCTTGCAAACATCAATCATGCTGACTGCTGCCTTCTGGAAAAGGAAATGCCTTCCCAAGACAAGTGGGGTACTGTGAGGCCAGTCAACAAAGGGACACAGAGCATATCAGATATATCACAGTTACTGTGAGGCAAATGTCAGATGTGCCTAGAAGCAGAGTGCTTGCTGAAAGAAGAGTTAGTTACATCCCATTTCACCACTGAGCATGAGCAGGCACATGAGGCAGCTAATACAGATTGGCTCATGCACTGTAATCTCTCGTTTTATCTTAGTCTAGAGCAACTCATCCTTTTGCAGCACCACACAGCAATTACAGTCCTTTCAGATGCAGACAGGCAGTATTAAACCCGTGATGCTTGTGAGGCTGGGCATTTCCGAACGGCAGAAGTGATCACGTGCCCTGGGTCTTACTGCATTACAGTGTACAAAACTCTCCCAGCCTATTGCAAGTGAGTCTGTAACTCCCTCTGGACAGGACTGGCCCACATCATCCTCTCTACAGCAGACGTGGAAAGAGCCATTTCAGCTACCTTGGACAAGCAGCAGCTGAAATGCTGTTCTGAACAGAACATCTGATCCAGCAGTTGAGCCCAAAGTGGACTGCCTGCATTGATTGCTTAGCTATTCTGAGTTTACACCACCTTGCTGCTGCACTTACCCCCCTTCACATCTATTCTGGAAGTGGGTGGAGGATGCAGCAACTGGTGTCCTGGAGTGAGCCCTGATGTTCAGCTGGGGGAAAAGGTTACCAGACAGCTGGCATCTTGGCAAGATTAACTAGGTTATGCACTTTAAGATTATCTGTGAAGACACAGCTGTGCCTTCTTAGCTTCCACATATCAAAACAGAAAAGGCAATAGTCAGTAAAAGAAATCACAATCTAGTGAACACTAGACCTATATTTATTTCTTCTGTACTAAATGTGGTTCTAAAAAGGGAGGTGTTATATGAAAATTCATCATTCAGAAATGAACCACAGGAATTTCATGGTCCTGGTGAAATGCTGTTGCTTAGAGACTCAGGTAGAAATTTGTCACTCAAGAGCTACCAAAAATAGCTCAAGTGATATTTCATTCGACATGAGGTCACAAAAGCAACATTCATGCAAGGGGAGATTCATAAACCTCAAAATCACAGGATCCCAAGACGACCTTGCAGCAATGGGCTTTTTGACAAGTTAGGAAAAGCTTTAGGCTTGTGACATAACAACAAGATGCAGAAAAAACTACCAGTGGCTGAAGTGTAATTCTAAAAAAAAAAATGTTGCTTGTAGTGAAACAAATAGTCAAGGACTGTCAGTACTGAAGTCTACATGACACTGTACAAGACCATGCATGAATCTCCTCCATACTTCAGTCTCATCTATCAGGTGATCCCCTCCTCTAAACTAAAACATCCTGGGCTATACACAGCAGTCCCTATCAAGAACATGCCAAGGAAGTGTACTGGTAGCCACAGGGACAGCGTAAACACATCTCTTGTCCACTTCAACAACTCAAACTTTCCTTCCTGAGCAACACTGTGCTGCAAATAAATCTCTGCAAAGACACCTAGTTTAATGATTATGTAACAATTTTGGAAATAACCACACCACATGAGAGAAATAAAACGTTGTCCTGGGCAGGGAGGGAAGGAGTGATGTAGCACATGCAAATACATTTAGCAGCAAGGCATTTATTAGCCCTGCTGAAGGAAAACCACTGCAAGTCATCAGCCCTTAGAGGTGTTCTAAGGCTCCTGGGCACATCTCTAAACACCTGGGGGATCCAAATCAGGTACTGCCCCTGCTCAGAAGCCATGGATCTGGGCCCTGGGAACAGCGTGTCCCCCAGCCTTGTTATCACACTGGGCTATCCTGTCCCTCGGAGAGCAGCCTGTGCTCACTGCTCCCCAGGTTCCTCAGTTTCCATTTTCTTAGCAGACAGCAGCATGGAAAGTGCTATGGGGAAGGGAAATCTCAGTTACCTTCCAAATCTTCACCACTGTTTTCATATATACTGGTTGGGCTGGCTGCCACAGTCTGATTCTGCTGGAATTTTTATAGACTTTGCTATCACAGATCACTGTGTGAATCCTCTCTTCCCAATGGAGTGGAGGACATGATCAGTGCTTTAAATGAAGACAATCCTCAAAAGGCAGTATCATAACCTCTCTCAGTATTCTTCTTGTTGACAGCTCTACATTTTATATGGGTTGTCACTGTGGAATAAATTAGTGGAATTTCTTTGGCTGTGTTTTTTTGTGAAAGTGTATCTTTGTGATACCGTAGAGTACAGCTCAGTATTTCATCCTATCCTTTTAATTTTTTTATGAATATGAACAACAATAAACAAAAAGCAACCTTGAAGGCAAAGACCAGAACCTACACTTTTCTTTACTGCATGCCAATCTATAACTTGCTTTCCCTTCAGCCTTTTTAGTCCTATGTGTTCACCCAGTAACTCAGTATCAAAAGAAAAACATTATATTCCTACCCAAACAGCAAAAATACTCCTGTCATTCTGGTTACAGATAATCAAAACTCTTCCTGCTCAGAGAGGCCTAAAATTGCACCTAACTCTCATGCACTCAAATCACTGTTATTCTTATGCAAATTCATACAGAAGCAGTGTTCAGTTTTGGATTAGGTTTCCCTGGTTAGCAACCCACAGAAAACATTCAGGCAGTTTGCTATCTGACCTCTGGCATATGGTGAACGCTAGGCAGAGAACAGGAGCATCACCTCTGGGAATGCAATATTTCTGAGAAGACGCAGAAGACACTAATACTCCTCACAAATTCAGCTACCTAAAGAAAATGGCAATGATGGAAAGTAGCTAATCTGGACCACTGTATGAAACATCCTGGCTTAGGCAGGATTTAGGACTGGATTTTGTCCTTTGTCTCCTACAGAGTTTTGTTACATATGCCCGCACTGCTAGACATCACTGAGTTTGCACTAAGGCTTTAGTACCTCTCAGACTTCATTTCCTGGCTACACCAGACAAAGGAGCTTTCTGTACACTGGGTGGCCTGAGGGGTGGGCATTAAATCAGCATAGCAACACACACCAGAGTATACAAGAATCACGGTATTTCCCAAACAAGAATTAAGTTTCCAACTAGCAATACTTATGCATAACATGTGAGCCTCTCCTAGCTCCTAAGGGAATTCTTTCCTCCTCTTTAGTGTTTTGTTAAAGTCACTTTTTAGAACCCTTAAAATTGTGCAATGAACTTGTTCTATGGGTAGTCCTTCTCCATCACTCTGTTGTTAGGTTAAAGTAATTAAGCACTGCTAGTAATAATAACAAAAGCCATTATGTTCAAGCACACATTTGATCTTTCTGTCAAGCCATCACACAATGGCAGCGCATTAAACAGGATGGGATATAGCACAGCCTGCCAGGAAAGCACAGAAAGCCAGGCAGGCATAATCCACACTCTAATAGGAAATGTTGCCATGCACAGACCATGAGGCCAGGAGAGAAGACAAAATTGCAAACTAAGAAATCATATAGCATTGACAAACAAATATGTGAAGCAAAAGACGGGTCTGCACAGAACTGTCATGGTGCTGGAGGTGGTGGGTGCTTCTCATGGAGGGGCAACAGGGCAAGGTCTGGTAGCCAGGGCCCACCACCCCACCCCAGCCAGGGACACCAGGGCAGCTCCAGGCACTGGGAGCCTCCCTGGGCATGGGCTGAGGCTCAGCCAGGTGGAACCAGGCTGTGGGGACCTGGAGAGCAGCCCTGATGTGGAATTACTGGAGCATCATTCCCAGGGAGCTGACTCAGATCCTATCCTATGGGATACCAGGGGAGCCCAGCGGGATGGGCTGGGACATTCAAGCCCAATACCAGAACCAACACTAACAGCAACTGTGATACCCATTTAAACATAAAAATAGCTTCACCCTGATGTCAAAAGCCCAGAGTGTGATAAAATGCTCCACTTGCAGATAAAACTGTTGTCATACTAAAAATATCAGCAGCAACTGACACATGAAAATTCCTGTTTACAAACTCACAGGAAGAACCAGATCATGAAAGATCCCACCCTTTAACAAAGCAGTCAACAGTGCCCATCAGGAAACCTTCAGCATGGGCAAGACAATTGGGAGAAGAGGCAGATATAAATATGTAGTTACTGAAGTTAATAAAAAATGCCATCTGTGCCTTCCAAATCAGAAAAAAAAAAATACTGCTAATTTTAAAAGGTTAAATCTTGAAATCATGATTCAGTCTTTGTTTTGATCAGTTGTCCCAAGATATAATTTAACAAGACACTTATCTCCATGATTACAGAATGTACTGTCAGTATTTTGGACAAGACTGGGGATGACTAGCATTTAACAGTGAGGATTTCACTCCATATGTCTTCTTGTTCAAGTTCTAGAGAAATTTTAGAAGATCAATACGTAGCTACCAAACAGTGAAAAATCTTAATGCAGTTAAGATTTCCAATGTCAAAAATTATGTTGGATTTGAAAAAGGCCAGTAATAGTAACTTTAAATTACTTATTATAACCAAGATTTAGATTTATAAAAAACAGAGTAAAGCATAACATGTAAGTCGTATAGAAACAGGAGAAACTGAAATGAAAGCTACATTGACCAAATATGCATCTTAACAGGATAATAAGAAAAAAGCATTAGGTATACTAAGGNTCAAATATGCATCTTAACATATAACAGGATGATAAGAAAAAAGCATTAGGTATACTAAGGGAAATTTTTGCTTTACAATACACACGTGCCCCTATATTCTAACAATTAATTCTAAAATTTTCCCATCCGTTAGATGTACCACAGAGATTGTTAGATTATGGAGGGAAGTTATAAAGTAATTTTTTTTTTAAAAAGGAAAGATATTGCAATGTTGATCTCTTTTCACATGAATGTTAGGGAGTATAATTTACCCTGGTACCAGAAGGATAGTAGAGTAAATGTCCAGTGCCATCAAGTAAACAGGCACATGCTAGAGGAAAACTTTCTGGCAAAGAAAAATTCTTAGTCAGATAGAAGCCCTTACCAAACAAAGGTGGGAAAAATCAGGATAAAAAAAGGAACAGAAGACTCAGCAACTATCAAAAGTAATGAAGAATCATGGTACAAAAATCAGACAATTATACACACATTCCTGGATGAACAGAAGCAAGGATGTGGTGAGAATAGACAAGGCACTGCAAAGGTCAAGTATCTGAATGAATTCTTTACTGAGAAAGGACCTAGGCTTGAAGACCACAATTTGTTTTATCTTCCCCCACAGCCTCCTTAACAGAAAAATTACCAAGTTTCATCACAGGAAGAAGTCTCAAAGAATAAATTATGTAAACAGGAAACCTAAACACATTCACCTACAAGGAGTTACATAGCCATCTACTACCAACTAACTCCAAATTCAGAATGGAATTAAGGTATCAGAGAAAAAAAAA
>VWZN01002205.1:5726-17137 GCA_013396955.1 Regulus satrapa
CCTTCTTTGCTTCTCTTGACAACTCAGTACTGATGTTTAGTAAGTTATAACTATAACCTGTTGATATCTTATCTGAGAAGCAAGGGGCGCCTTCAAAATTTTCCTAAATGTCAAGGTGATTACAGATGAAGTTACAGATTATTCACAGATTTCTTGATATTTCCAATGCATCCTGAGGGTGGTCCTCAGAACTAGACTTAATAATAAGTTTTGCCTCTATGAGAGTTCTGGACCCAGGATAAAAAAGCTGACCCAAGTATATGAAAAGAAGCAAATTTGCAGACAATATAAAACTAGGAGGACTTGTTGCCTCCCTCAAAGGCAGAGATGCCCTGCAGAGAGACCCAGAAAAATGAAGGGACTAGGCAATCACCAACCATAGGTTCAACAAGGCTAAATGCTGGTTTCTGAACCTGGGATGGGGCAACCCTGGGTGTACAGACTGGGGAATGAGAGGCTGGAGACCAGCTGTGGGAAGGGACCTGAGGGTCCCGGTTGATGGCCAGATGGATATGAGTCAGCAGTGCCCTGGCAGCCAGGAGGGCCAACCGTGTCCCAGAGTGCATCAGGCACAGCATGACCAGCAGGTCAAGGGAGGTGATTGTCCCACTCTGCTCTGCACCAGTGTGGCCTCACCTTGACTACTGGGGGCAGTTTTGGTCACCACAGTATAAGGAAGACATTATGCTATTGGAGATCATCCAAAGGAGGACAGTAAAGATGGTGAAGGGCCTTGAGGGGAAGCCATATGAAGAGCATCTGAGGTCACTTGGCTCATTCAGCCTGAAAAAGAAGAGATTGAGGGAAGGCCTCACCAGGGTCTGCACCTTTTTCCCGAGAGGCAGTAGAGGGGCAGGTGCTAAGCTCTGCTTTCTGGTGACCAGTGACAGGACCTGAGGGAACGGCTGGAACTGTGTCAGGGGAGGTTTAGAATGGATATCAGGAAAAGGTTCTTCACATGGAGGGTGGTTGGGCACTGGACCAAGCTCACCAGGGCAGTGGTCACAGCTCCAAGGCTGCCTGAGATCAAGGAGCATTTCGACAACACTCTCAGGAATAGAGCGGGATTTCTGGGGTGTCCTGTGCAGGGACAGGAGTTGGACTTGATTCTTATGGGTCCCTTCTAGCTCAGGATATTCTTTGAAAATATCAGGTTGAACTAGTACATTAAAGGTAGGATGAGTACATAGTAACACTATCATCATTGAGCATAATGGAAAAATTCCACTGAATAGGTACAAATACTTTTTTGGTTGCCATCATAGCCGCAGAGGTATGAACGGTGAAAACACCATTGGGCTTTATCATGTTCTGAACTCACTTTGAATTATATGAGAATAATCAATAGAGTATCGGAGAAAAGAAGAGAGTAATTAACCTCTGAAAACAGCTGTCTTCAAGCCTTCTCTTTTACAATCAAATATATGCAAGTTTGCATAAATCTGTCTTGTTAAACCATGAGTCCCAAGATCTCATAGGGTCTTAATGAACAAATGAACTAAGGAACTTTACAATATCCATTCAAATATTCTTCATAATCTTCAAGACAACAGTATCCAAGATTTGTCCACTTCATTCTGTAGATGACAATTATCAGGATCTAGAAGTTTGCAAAAATATCAGAATAATATTTTTCTTTCAAATCCTCTAGACCAAGGTTCAGAGCTTGCCACAGTTCTGAACAGGTAGGCTCATGTGCTCTTGAGAGCAATTAAGTGTGATCAGGATCTTTTTGCTTCACTCTTTACAGCAGTTTTTGTAATAGAAGGAATATGTCGTAAGCCACAGAAGAGCTTTCTGACTATATTATAGATCAGGTGTCCAAGTTTGTTGTTCTCAGATTCTTTTCTTTTTAGAAATATTATTCACTCCTCCCTGTTCCCTGCCTCCCAAGAACACAGATACAACAAAAATGTATCTACATTTTGTTCAATTACTTGAACAAATTTATGACTGTTCAGAGTACAGTACAAGTCCAGTTAAGTCCCAGTTGTTCTCCTATGTGTACATTGGTTGGTCTTGGCAAATTTTCATGGACATTCTCTTTACATTGCAACATGCTCACCAAAAGGCAGTATGTTGGTATTCAGAGCAAGATGATAAACTATCTTATTCTAAAAAATAGCAGAGATGTTCTGTCAAATTAAATGGGTCACTGTGGTGCAAGAAACAAAATATTACAGGAACCACAAGTTTGAAATGGATTTCCAAACAGTTGTGTCTCACCTGTCCTGTTATGAACAGTATTCCTGGAGACAGGTTGTGGCCTTCATCTTTGGAAATATCTGCATGTCAAAACAATGAGCACTTTCAGATTTAGAAATTAATTACTGCAGAACCTCTGTGCAAAAACACATTGCACTGGAATAATCACAGATACCTTTGAATATATTTCTGATGAAACTGCAAGTCAATTGTGATTTGCAGCATAGCCATGCTGAAAATGGATATACTTGAAAGCTGAGCAAGTATTAGGGACAGTAGCTGGATGAGGGGAGCTGTATTAAAGAAGTATTTGCATTCTTCCATTTAATCTGAAATCTTTCCAGCAGCCAGCTAGTGCTGAAGTCTCCGATGTTACTGCTTTCTTGCAAATCCGATGATTGTCTTAATCCTCAGAATAAACTTTTTCAACAAATTAGTATAATAGGATGATAGCCTAAAAACCTCTAGAATTGCATGTCCTAGCAGATGAAAATGGGTGTTTTGTAAATAATTGTGAAAAGATAACAAGCCTAAATGTTGCTGAGATTTGTTTTAGCAGAATGGTGACACTCTGTTCTATTAATATTTTTTGGAAAACTTTAAATCCAGAGATTTCTGATTTATCTCGAAGACATAATATATAAATTACCACTTCCCCGTTTACACCTTGTAAGGAATTCAGTTGGAGACTTCATATCCAAGATGGATAAATGTGAATGTACTCCTCTTCAGAACCATGAAGATTGATCCTCTAACGCTGAATTCTGTGTGAACCATTTTGATGACTTCAGTATAAATTTTTGCATAACAATTAAGAGTGTAATATTTTAAAGCTCTAACACATCAGAGATTATTTGGATATGCTTCCACTCATTAAAATACCACTTATTTGCATTATTTAAATAAGCAGTGAATAAATTTATCCCAAATATATCAGTCCTAAGCACTTATTACTTATTGTCAAACCTTCCATTTTTGAACATCAAAGACAGGTCAGCCAGAGGCCAATTAGGAGCTTATCTTATTTAACCTACCAGTCAAGACTAGGAATTCTCAACAAATAACACATAACCATATGCTTAAATAACAAATCTATGTTTAATGAAGCCTGCACTCTGCTGCCAGAGGAATGGAGAAAAATGCATTGGCAATGTCAATAGTGGCATACCACTTTGCTTCCTTGGAGTCTAGTTTGTACTGGAGTTTCAGCATGTTTGGTACAGCAGTGCTCAGCAGTGGAGTCACTTCATTCAAGGCATGATAGTCTTCAGTCTCCATTCTCCTTCAGACTTTCGCACAGGCCAAATGGGACTGTTGAAGGGTGAGTGGGTTTTGCTGACCACCCCTTGGCTCTCCAGCTCACAGATCTTCCGCCCAGGGGGAGGAACCAAGCATTCCTACCTGGATATAATCTGAGGTTTTGGAACACCACCGGCACCCTACTGGATTCCCAGAACACAAGAGCCACATCACCACCACCAGACCTTCAGAGGAAGACGAGACCCTACTACAGGATCACTGCTTCAACAGAACCACCTCTATCACTTCAACAGGACTGCAGCCACCATTTAATCAGACTACTACCACCACCCTGACTAACAGGGTGTCACGTTGCATTCTGACTCAGTCAGTTTAAGCCAGTGTTTTCTGCCTTTATTTTAATTTTCCTATTAAACTATAGTTCTGACAGAATCTCCCACTGATTTGTTTTCAGAATAACACACTCCCCTTGAAGGAAAGACTCAGCAAACATAAGTCAAAAATTTTCGTCTCACTGCTTGCTCCCTTACAGAAGAAACTAAGAAAGTAAAGTCATTAACCTGGTATAGGAAGCTTTATAGAACAAACATCATTACAAAGGCTTCAAAGTAGAGACCAGAGTGCCTCTAGCTGCTGCAGTTCAGAGGAAGAGAATTCCAAGGATCTCAACAGAAACAGCTGATAACTTTTAGAAATCTGTCAAGGGACCTTATCAAACTTCTGGTCACTATGCAAAAGAGAAAGTCCATCAAGAGGGATGTCCAAACTCATTCAGGAAATAAAACAACCACAAACCAAACCAAAAACAAAACCCCTAAAAGGACTACAGGAATCTCTGATATGCCTTGGGGTGTAGCTCAATTAATAATCTTCATTTAAGTAAATGTCTGTTTGTTTTCTTAAATATGACAATAATGTAATCATCATAACTGGAGGATAAAATTTTATCTTATGAATTTTTCTGCTTAAGAATGTTTGGTAAATAATTATTCCCTGTCAACTATATTAATGCAAAATAAATATTACACTAGAAAATAACAAGAATTCAACTACAGCAAAGTATAATCAAGCATTTCCACTTGTTTAAAGACTGGAAGCTGTAATTTAACCTCCCTGAACCATTTTTACAAACATTATGATATCAATTTATCTACAAAAGAAATTTTTCTGAAACAAATCCAGGGTTTTATCCATGTGATTGTTTTGTGAAGGATTATAGTTTTGCAAACTCAATTGTTGAAAAATCTGAGAAAAACCTGAAGTGTGAATACTTTTCAAAGACATAATGCAGCACCTAACTTCACAAGAAAAAGGCAACATACTAACAGTAGACTTGATGAAAACTAATTATTTCATGTATCACATATAGATTAACATTTCCAATCATTTTCAAATAAATTTGTAAGAACAACAAACTTTGGAAATAAGGAATCTACTTTAAAATTTATTGGTGAACACTTTTAATCTCCCTTCCAGATGTTGATTTTATTATGACATCATACCTTGCATTCTAAAGTATTTTCAATTAACTAGATCCAGTAACATTTATATAGGATGATAGTGAAGAAAAGTCTGTGTTATCATCTTAGGTTAATTTTGGAGTGAACTTAGTGACTATGAGGTACAGAAATGCTGGGCTTAAACTGTTAATAAGCTTTGTTAATTATACATGCTGTTCTTTATCAAAATTTAAATCCATTATAGAGTAGTGACTGTCCCAGAACAAAATAAAGTCATTACTGGGTAAGTAATATTTTAAATCCTCCCATCCATTTAACAGGTGCAATCAAGGGCATATACTACATGTATATTTTACTTAATTCTTATCTTAGTTCATGCTATAAATAAAAATAAAATACACATCTTACTAAACTGAGTTTTAGTTATTTTCTATGCCTCCTTACAAGAGCAGGTTTTTGCAGTACCCTATGTAAAGCATAACTTGGATAAATGTGGGAATTCACTTTCATGTTACACAAGAGGACCAAAGGAAAGTAAACACTATTAAAAATACGTCTTTTCTTTAAAAAAAAAGTGCTTTTCAGTATTACATTCTTAAAAAATATAAAAGAAATCAACTTTCCCTAGATAGTTGGAAAAAATGCAACACTTCATTGCAATTTCTCTAGATAGAAATTTCCCCCCTTACTTTTCTTAAAACACGTCTGAACATTAAAAAAAAAAGATAAATCTTTCATCTATACAAACTGGATTTTGCAAATCTGCATTTTCTTGGGAAAGTTACATCGAGTGCCAGTTTCATCTATTACATAACATTACAAAATGCAGACCTAATAAAAGTTTGTATACACAAAATACATGGCACCAAATTCTCACACTGTCCTACTACACAGAGACATAATTATTTGTATTTTACACTGTCTCATTTCATGTTCTGGTATTAACTGTAATCTTCAGCAAGATTACTATGCAAATGACTACATGCATATCTATATTTTAAAGTAAATACCCCCCTCTATAACATATTTTTGAAAATGAATGGTAATATACTGGCTATAATTATATTTTCTGTCATTTCATTTATTTGTTATATAAAATTAAATCTAAACAAACAATTCTTGACAGTGTTCTTCTGTCTCTCTTTTGTGGGACTTTTGGGGGGATATGGGTAATGGGGAGAAAGGGAAAGGAGCTGAAAAAGAACTTTAAAAGTAAAAGAGAAAGTTTACTTACCTGTAAATGCAGTTTTGAGTTTTGCTCCGGCAGATTCACACTCTTGGGATGGGTGTGTCTGCTGCTATGGGCTTGGAATGAACTAAAACAAGAAGGGCCCACTGCAGGTATCCAAATGCCCCCTAACTGATCCAAGTATTGGAAATAAAATTATTAGAGCTTCACTTCTCCCTAATTCAAAGAATCTACAGTAAGATTCCAAAGTAGGTAAAATGGATCCGCAGAGGTAAAATATATAGGGGGAAAATCCTCAAAGAAATAAGTGTCTCATTAAAAAAATGCTTCTAATCCTTTAAAGTTTAAAAAATATATATTAGCCTTCACAATTAAATGGTAAGTGATTAATTATTTCATTATTTTTCTTGCAAACACCAGAAAACAGTGCCTTTTCCAAGTAAAGGTAGAATTCCTCAATCTGCTAAGCTGCATCATATAAAAGTGTCTTTGAAAGAGACTAAAATCTAAGAATGAACACACAATACTATGTATGGAAGAACTCAAAATTTAGCAAATCTGAATAAAAAACTAAAACAATTTGAAAAAGAGTCTCTGAAAAAGAGATGGGTTGCTTTCTGTTTTTTCAAGTATTTTTCAATATTATCTTCCCCTTTCCTCTTTCTAGAAGACTCAGAGCTCCTTTTAACATCAATATCTTAAATATTTTTGACTCACAGTATTTGGGAGTTTTAGAAAAGCATGAAAGATCTTGAAGTAGAAACCTTGAACCTGGAAACTAATTAAGTAATATATCTAAATCTTAATTAATAAGAAGAACTTAATGCAATGTTCTGGGAAATGTTTAGACTGAAATTGACTGATTAGTTTTGAATTACTTGACTATAAACAAAAATGTGACTACTGACAGTGATTAGATGAAAGTGTGCATGACACTTCATTATTTCTAATTTCTTTAGAAAGGTACTGTTAAGATAACTTTCCTGTCTGACCATTCAGGAGCCACTCTGGGGGTCACACTCATACTATTAGAGACTGTCACTGCTGGGACTGAAGTCCCTTCATAGCAGGCAACTCTAGTTAACCAACCGGTGCCCTGTTTGACTCCCTACCACAACACACAGACAACTTTCCGTTACTGGCTCAGCCCCAGGCTTCCTGCAGCAGAGTCCCAGACACCTGGTTCCCTTGAGTAATTGAATCATGTTGCAGTGACATAATAACAGCTCGAGCTGGAGCCTCAGGGAAGGGATCCCAACAAAAGAATCCCTGGACTTTGTTACTCTCACAATCTATACCCCAGATAGTCTGAGGTCTTTCTGCTGAGTCATCTGCTCCTGCTGAGTCTCTGAGTGGCTGGTCACCTGACTGGCTCTGCAAGTCCTCATGCACTTTGTTAGGCAAAGGATTGGCACTGGTTCACAGCTCGTTGCCTGGGGCTCCAGCCATTTTCCACCACCCAGAGCATAATCTCCATCTCCCACTGCAGCTGCACACCAAGCAATCTGCAGTAGCAGTATTCCTCAACAGTATCCTCATGTACCTAGACAGAAGATGGTTTACTTCTTGTTGACTTGTGAAAAAAGATAATACCTTTCTATATTGCTTTCTTAAAACTCAAATAATCTGAGTCTTGATAAACAATAGAAGGATCTATCTGTGATATTACACATCCTTTCAAAAAAGAAGACCTAGCATTGATTAATAACTTCTATCTGATGAGAGTATACAGGCCACTGTGAGGGGAAGCAATGGGAATTGAGAACCTGAGTCTTATCTTGCATGAACTCATTTGTTCTGAAGCTATTAAACATAATAGATGAATTAGACTGTAACTTTCAGTGCCTTGATCTCCCAACTCTCCAATCACTCCTTTAACTAACAGACACAGAGAAATTACTTGCAAGATTAATCAATACAGAGAGATTTCCTTGATGGAAAAAGCAGGAAGAGATGGATTCTTGTCCTTCCATACAGAGGACATGGACAAAACCAAATTTTCAAATTTTACACCCCTCTATAAAGATGAAAAGACCATATAATCCACTTAGTCCAAAATCCAAATAGATCAAAAGGATAAAATAAAAACAGAGCTCTGAAAAGCACTCAGATATGGAGGTAAAAGGTCTATATTCTAAAACTCTCCTTATGCATATCTGATAGACATTAGATCAAATGTGAGAGATTTTGCATTAGGGATTTTTGCACTAAGAATTCCTTTTTCAGAAATCAAAGGCATAACAATAAGGTTCCAGAAAAATACACTGCTTTTCAAATAAGTCAGCATGTTTCAAAAGCCCTGTATTAGTTTCACCTCTGGAATGGAGACTGCCTCCCTACTTTGTGAGACCTTGGTGGGAGCTAAATATTTTAACAGTTTTGTTAGAATTAGGAATTTATTACAGAACGCACTATAATTTCCAAAGGACTGCAATCTCCATTTCCCACCTCCACCAAACATTATAAAGGCATCTCAGCATTAAAAAAACCCCAAAACCTTAGCATTGCTTTAGGCAAGTGGAATAGTTGTATAAATTTTAGCAAGAACCTCACAAAAAATCTCTGCCTCTCCTCTGGGATAAACACTTCCACCACACTAATGGTTCCCAACCTCAGAAAGAACATGTCATATCCATGCAAAGTCTTACTGTTAAAAAAGAAGCATCTGAAAACCTCTGATGAAGCATAGTCCTATAGAGATTTCATGTCAGCCATACAAGGAGCAGCTACGGTCACTTGGCTTGTTCAGCCTGGACTGAGGGAGTCATTGTGAAGGTCTTCAGCCACATTGTGGTCTGTCTCCCGAGGGGCAGGTGCAGATCTCTGCACTTGAGACCAGTGGCAGGACCCAAGGGAAAAGCTGTAGGTGTATCAGGGAAGGTTTAGGTTGGATATCCGGAAAAGGTTCTTTATACAGAGAGCGGTTGGGCACTGGAACCAGATTCCCTAGGGAAATAGTGATGGCACCAACCCTGATGGAGTTCAAGAAGTCCTTGGACAATGCTCTCAGGCACATGGTGGGATCATTGGGGTGTCTTGTGCGGGGCCAGGAGTTGGACTTAATGATCTTTGTGGGTCCCTGCCAACTCAGGATATTCTATGGTTCTATGATTCTATGATTCTAAAAAAAATTACACAAGAGATCACTAACCTTCTATCAAAACTTGTGAGTACAATTCTACTCCAAGTAATTTATGGAAGACAACAACACATGCCTGCACAGAAAGTATAGTGACTGTAATATGTACTCCCATGCCTATATAGCAGCAATGCTTTCAAAAGCATTTCAAAAGCATATGATTTCATGCAGATTTTACCATGTGCTAGCACCTAGAGTAAGATCTTTAGAGGGACACTTGTTATGTACATCAGCAGCTAGCACCATACATTCCTGTTCTAATTAGACTAGGTGCATGCTACAAGCACACCCTTTTCTTGTCATAATGTGATCTGAAGTTACAGTAGATGTATTAAAATGCACAAATGCCAGGCTTTTGCATAAATACAGTAAGCAACTTGACAAAAAAAGAATGGCATATTTACGAATTACTGGATATTTTTCTAACATATTCCCATAGGAAAAATAGAGAACTTCTCCCTGCAGTCACACTAAACCTAATTACTATAACTAGAACAATCCCTGAGTGTATGAACTTGTAGACATAGTACAAACTTACAAGCAATGGCAAAAGTGTTACCAAAAAATAAGAATCATATTTCTCCAAGGTAAGAATTTTTCAGGAAATCTGTCCCAAGACTGCTAAAAATCCTTTTACTCAATATTATTAATTCATGGCTGAAACCTCAGCAGCTAAAGTGAAAAGAACTGCTGTCTGGCATAGGGGCAACTTACAACCAGTGAATAAATGATGGTCATTTGTCCCAATATAAGGCAACAACTCTTGCACCTGATCCACAGCAATTGCAGGAACTCAAGAAGAACCGAGACTTGCCAGAGGATACAGGTAGAAGGAAAGCATGAGGTTAGAATCCTTAATTGGTAAGATGCATATTGAAGAGTGGTGAAAGGGTAAGATCACATTCTATAAAAATCACTTCTTTCCCCAAAAGAAAAAACTCAATCTGCCCATGGCTATGTAATTACGGTTAACAAACTTCACAACTCATCCTTAATATCTCCTGAAAGCCAGAACAAAACACAAGGAGTGTTTTAGTCTCACTCTGTTTGAAGATTGCTGTGCATCATCAAAAATACAGTGCATTTTTTGAGATGCTTCTCAGCTAACATGCGGAAGAATCTACTCAAAGTATGGGGATTTAAAAGTAGCTTTTTCAGTAGTAGAAGACAAATGACAAGTTCTCCGTAAATAAACTTAAAATTAGTAGAAATATAAGCAAAGTAACCAATTTTATAATTTCATTAAATCAAAATTAAAGGCAGTAGAGATTTCTTTTAAGGTGAGCACCATTTTCTTTGTATATTCACAATGTTTTCTAACAAGACTTGATTTAGTTATCAAATGAGAAATACCTAAAAAGTTAATCATTTTAAGTAACTGCAACAAGAACATTTACACACACACAAACACAACAAACACTCTCTCACTGTCTTCAGGCATCTTTAAAAACAGAAAAATAAATCTTTGAATAGGGAGAAAACTTGTTCACTGTCTGCAGGTTAAACATACAAACCATATGTAAATTTAGTTGCCTCCATGCAAGTACATCAAGAGTAGACCATTTTTACCTATGAACTTCTAGAATTAGATTTATTCTCTTTTTCACTCTGCAAATTTTTATTGGGAGTATCTAAAATATTAGCATTATACTATATAAAAAATGGTTTTTAGAAGTAGTTAAACAGAATGCAGAGAAAGCTTCCTAAAAATACGAATGCTAACCTATCTCTATCTACTTTAAAAAACACATCTTCAAGATTTACATGTGGGTTTGCATCCACTTTTGATATTTTTGAAGGCTAAGACCTTCAAACCAGTTAACGACAAAAAAAAAAAAAGAAAAAATGAAATAAGAGAAGTAGGAAAAAAAAGAAAATATTAAAAAAAAAGAAAAAAAGTCAGATGGTAGATTGATCGAATGTAATCAGTTAAGACAACCAGTACAGCTACTGAAGTGAAGAGCAAACATTTCACAGGCTTATCTGGATCTGTGCTAGAGACCATATAAATATATGGTAGATCTCTAAAACTTAGAAAGCCTACATAATAATAAATATCCAGTTGAACAAACATTGGAGACAATATAGTAGTATATATTACCCAATCATTACAGTGCCTTTAAAAGAAAAGATATGATTTTAGTCTAACACCTCCTTC
>VWZN01002206.1:15387-34591 GCA_013396955.1 Regulus satrapa
CCCATTAATGCAAGATTTTTCAGACTGCAGCAAAGCTTTTGACACTGTGTCTCCCAGTATCCTCCTGGGAAAAAAGCTGCAATGGATAAAGGTACAGTGCAATGCGTGAGCAGCTGGGTGAGCTCATGGGTTGGGCACAAAGTTACAGTGAACCAGTGACCTGTCAGTTGTTGAGTTATACACAGCTCCATCCTCAGCCCAGCTGTCTTCAACATCCTCAGAGATGACTTGGATGCACAGCTCGAATGAAGCCCAAGCAAGAACAATGCTGACATTAAATTGGGAGGAGCTGTCCCAAGCTAAGAAAGGCCCTGCAGAGAGACCTCACTGCAGTCTGCAACTTCTGTGTGAGCTGAAGAGGAGGGGCAGCTACAAACCCCTTCTCTCGTGACCTTGTGACTCGTGGACTCGAGTTAATGGCCTGAAAAGGTGTCAGGAGAGGTTTAGGTCAGATATCAGTAAAAGGTTCTCCACCCACAGAGTGGCTGGGCCTAGAACAGGCTGCCATGAAGAGTGGTCACAGCACCAGCCTGACAGAGTTCAAGGTGCACTTGGACAATGCTTTCAGTTGAATGCTGGGGCTCTTGGGTACAGTGCTGTGCAGGGCTAGGGGTCAGACTTGATGACTCTGATGGGTCCCTTCCAATTCAGGAGATGCTATGATCATGAAAATGAGAAATATTTGCATAGTTGGAGGTTTTTGTCATTTTGATGCAGTGTGTTTTTGAGGTGTTCAGGGCTACTACTACCACTATCCAGAAATTTCAACTTTGTACTTCATTTTTCATTCTCTCCTGGTGGTGGAGAAGCTAAAAATGTTCCAGCAAACATTTCTGTTAGAATTAATGGCATCACCTATTAGATAAATTCACAGATAAATTTTTTCTGCTAGGAGGGGTATTTTCTTCCTCCATAATACTTCAGCTAAGCCACAGAAATCTCTCTCTGGTCATACAGACATGTTTTCAAACATATTTTAAAAACAGCTATATTGGCTAGAGATAGCTCAAGTGTCTGTAGCAGCAGAAAGAAGTGCATTAGGAGCACAAATCTTTGGGATATGCTAAGCCTTAGAATTAACTTCAACTTTATTTACATTATAAAAAATAGTGGCAATTTATACCCAACTGACTTGTTATTTCTGAATACTATCCTGCAGTTTCTGGAGGTGATATTTGTCAGATTATTACCTCAGCAGGGCTATCATTTTTATTTGTGTTGGTTCCAGGCAACACTATGACCTCAAAAAGTACCTATGGGGAAGAGACCAACTATTGATATAGTTTCTGAGAAAAAAGTGAGTTTTTAAGGTTTAGATCAGGGCTCTGGCCACAACATTTTTCTTACACCATGAATAACGTCACTAAAATAATCTGATATTTTTATATCAGATATTTGGAAACTAAAAATCTTCTTTTTTAGTACCTGTGATTTTGCAAATTAGAAGAGAGGTAATGCTATTGCCTATTAATGTTTCCTGTTTATTGGAAAGTTTTTGGGTGAAATTAAAATAAAGGGAAAATCCTCATGTCTGGAAGAGAGGCAGGGAGAAAGTACACACAAAACCTATGGGTGCGTTTTGTATATCAGAAAGTTAATTAGAGAATTTAGACACTGATATTTGTCAAATATGCAATACACTGTAATAAATTACAATTAGTTCCATTCAGCTTATGTAACTGGCTAATTTTATTTTTTTTTTAAATATACATGTGTAGTTGTGTGCTTTTGAGTGGTAGAGTCTGTATTCAACTGCATATTTAATAAAATTTTGGTAGTTTTTTATCTGATGCATATAGCATCAAGTATATGTTTATATTCTCACATACATATGTATGTAATGATATTGGAAAGTATTGGTATTTTTCACTCTGTGCTGTTCTCATGCTTACTTAGCTTAATGAAACAGGCCACTTTAGATACATGGCAACAAGTAATCAGTTTTGAAAAAAAAGCTTCCAAGATGCTCTACACACTACAGCACTGGAGGAGCTGATATCATGGTGGGGTTGGGTGGTTTTTTTCTGTTTGCACAACAGTGTGCTACTTCCTTTTGAAATCTGCAATATTTGATGACCAAATAAGTTTTTGGTCAAAATACCATTGATCCTAGGAAAAATATAGATATCTGGTGTTGAACACAGGTCATCTTTTCTAGATAGAATTATTCTTTACTCATGTGTTCTGGGTAAAAAAGCATTCCATGATTATTGGTGAGATCATCAGTACAGGTCTGAGCCTTCCTGAACCTTTCACTCTCAACAGAAATACCAATACAACGAGAAGTCCAAGGACCCTCTCTAAATAGTTGTGGGACTATGATTGACTGCATTTCACAATGGGACTCCTGGGATCAGAACACCACTGTCTGGGAAACACATGTTTCCATTTTTGTGCAATGTTTTTGCCAAACTAAATAAGNTGTTCAGTTAGATTTGTGGTCTTAAGGTAATGGGATAATATCAATGGCTAAAGAAATTGGTGTATTGAAGTTTCAGTTGAAAAATTAATACCAGAATATCTAACAGTTACCAATCTGAAGCTAGTCTACATCTGGAATGCTAATGAAAAATGTCTTTCTAAATGATTGGTGGTGACAGATGGGTAGGCAACATTTTTTCCCTCTGCAGAACTTTGCAAGAAGAGTTCCAGTATCATTCATACCCATGACTTCAAGATAATAGAGCTGGTAATTGTGACCAGAAGCCAGCTTGATTTATACAGCTGCATAAATATAAACTAATTAGCACACAATGCAAAGCTTGAGACTTATGGCACTTCAAACTGTCTTCTCCTTTGAGAGTTAGTAAGTTGTGTATTGACAGTGCTCTGGGATAGAGAGCATACTGTCAACAGATCATTAAGGTCTGAGAGTTTTGTTCCAGAAGCACAGCATTTCTCCTTAAAACTGCAGGAGGGTTTTTATTCTGGATCAATTTGTGTACTGTCAAAGTCTGTAATCTTTCTAATGGTTAAATAATTCTGCAGGAGGCTGAGTGTCCACTCCGTAAGAAAAAGTCTTTACTGTCAGTGTTTTGACACCAGAGGAAAGTGTATCCACTTGTTACAGAACAACCCATGCACAGAGATTTAATATTTTTATTTGTAAATATTTTGTCTGTTAATTGCAGTTTATTTTCAATTTTGAGTGTTATTCAGGATATTGATCCTGTAGTTCTGGTTCTGGAATATTAATCTCAGTTTCATAGTTTCACTTGTACAAATAACTTACTTCTCAATAAGTAGGTATTTTACAAGAGATGGACTTAGTATCTTCTAAGAAGTTTTAAGTTGGAAAATATTTCAATGAGTTCTCTTGATTTTTTTTGTATTAAGTTGTGTTGAATGATGGAAGTTAACCCAGACTTAATCAAAAAGAAAACTCTGTCCTAATTTTAACAAAATTAATTTAGATAGTAATAAATTTCCAGTAGGATAAGCAAAATATTTTAAAAAATGCAATCTTTTTTTCATTCCCCCCCAATCCTTCCTCAAAAGCTCAAACAGAGTATTAGGAAAATTACTTGAAAAAACTCTATGACTGATGTCAAATTAGATAACTTTTGATAGTATTTTGAAATAAATGTGAATATGGTGGTTGAAGTCCCATAAACACCTCTCTTTTTGGCTCGGTCACAGTGGACCTTATTAAACATTTGGCTATGCTGAGTATTTTTGAAAGGATTAAATCCATAAAACTAAAATACTCTGGTTGTCTAAACAGTTTTTAGATCAGGACCTACTTCTGTAGACTAAAGAATTTAAATTAAAAAAGAACATAGCCACCTATTATGATAGTATTAGTTTTGTAAACATTGGGTTAAAATTTAAAAAAAGAGGTTCCAAAAAACCCAAAGACAATTTCTCAAAAAACCCAAAATAACCCGAACAAGCAAACAAAAAAAACCCAAAAACCAACTAAACCCCAAAAACAAAACAAAACCCAAAAAACCAACAACAAAACCAAAACAAAACCAAACCCCAAAAATCATATGCTATTTATGGTTGGAGCAGAAATAGGTAATATAAAAAATAACGTTTTAGGTCTTGTGAAATAAGACATCTTTCATGGCACACGAGTAACTGCTATTTTCTATTAGGGACTTTGCTGTAGTATCAGTGACTTTCCTGTCTTCTACTGAGTTTCTAATGCTATGAAAAATGTAGTAATTTGATAAAAGTCATATAGTATTACTGATTTTCTATCATGCTGGTGAAGTGAATTTTTATTGTATTAACAAAACCAGAATTCCAATTGCCGTAGGAACTAGCAAAAGTGACCAAAAAAGCTCTCATAAAAGTCAAGAATCCTCCTATATGTACAGAGCCTTGAGTATGACTCCACTTTCTGTACTTCTAGTTGTTGTTGCTGTTTTTCTGAAGTACTCCTTATCTTGTGTTGCAGTAGTCAGTATTTTCTAGAATGATACCTGAACATGGTGGTTTTTGGGGGTTTTTTGNGGTTTTCTGAATGAGTTGGTTGCAAAATGCTATCAGCTCTTTTTATAAATATTTGGTTCAGGTCTGGCATGGAGGGGAAGCTCTTGTTTGTGGCAAGCACAACTACTTGATATGGCGTTTTGTTTATATTATATACAGCACACTGGTTATTTATGTGAGAAATATTGAAGATATTAAGTTTATTCAGTCTGTAACAAAATATAACAAATACTGGAGGAATTATGCAAACCCCAAAATGTGATGTGTTTTTGTAGCATAATTAATGATCATCTATCCATATGTGTATCCAACTAATGTGTAATATTCACAGTTATATAATGATCACATAATCAAGGAAATGTCTAACAGAAGAAAGTTTCAAGACATTTCTTTTATTGTTAGGACAACATCACAGTGTGCTGTAGAAATTCCAATGTACCCATTTATTCTGATCTTCTGTATCCTGAACTTTATTTTGAAATGGAGAATAACTCAGGAGTTGGGTATGTTCAGTGATGACTGTTGTATCACAGAACATTATATTTTTATTACAGAAGGGTTTTTGTTTATTTGTTTGTTTGTTTGTTTTCCATTTACCTAGATTATGTTAATATTGACTGAATGCCTCTGGGCAGATGTATCTTTATGTATGCAAACATATGGGTAATGCATCCTGTACTAATATATAGTCCCCCAAACTTTGGCTTCTTTCTATTCTTCCTGTTTTGGCTGAGAATCTATTTCTATCAACTACCACCTGGAAGCCTTCTGTTGTTCAGAAAGTTCCAAAATCCTGCTCATATTCACTCAAACCAGCTTGGAAATACGAGGAAAGAATACCTCCTGGGTTGTCAGACCTCCTGGGTTGTCAGAAATTAGTTTCCAGTTAGAATAATAACATTGCGAAATCTGAGAATAAAGAATGTAATTGTCATTGTTTTCTCAATCATTCTTATATAATATATAATAACTGTAAAAGATCTGGAGTTTACTGTGTTAACAAAAACCCAAGAACATGCTTTAGGTCATTGTATAGCATTTACTGGTAGAATTTTATGAATGAAAAGGAAAAAACCCACCATAATCATAAGTTCAGACATTTCTACTCCCACTTCTACGTGGCTTCTATTGGTCAGCACCAGTTTTTCCTGCTGAGATGTTATTAGCTCAGTTTGAAGGGTCTGCAAGAGTCCCACTTTCAGAAGCCCTTTGCTTGGTAGTTTCTTATTCTTTGCCACACTGAAGTTTTGCACCAATCAATCCTTTTCCAGTTTATCAGCACTCTCCCTTCATGCATTTTTACACATGTATGTTTCTCACTCCTGTCACCAGAATTCCTCTGTAAACTTCTGGCTTTGTATGCACTTTATTGAGCCTTCTGTCATTGAAACATTTTGTCAGGCAGACTCACAAGTTCTGCTTGCCTAACAACCTTGCAAAGATTGCTTTGCCTTCTTCAGCAATGCTGTCATGATAACCTCTTCAGCTTCTTACACATGGAGTGTTTGATTTCTCCTGAAAGGAGCTGTTACAAGTTTCTCTAAGATATGTTCCTTCACCCTTATCAATTCTACAAAACATGGTTACAAGAGAAGTTAGAAATTATTAGTTAATAGTAATACACCTATGTTAATTTCTACAATATGATTTTCCAGTGCCTTCAGATAACATGTATAAATCAAATATTATATAGAACAGAAATTTGGAAAATCATATTTGATACATTGAAATATAAGTAAGCTGGTGTTATAAGTCTGTTGTTATTTATAATTATTTGTCTGAAATTATTTATCGTACAAAAAATGACTGACAGGAGCAGTTTTTTTTCTCTAAACCAGGAAGAGTACGTAACATCTTTATGTATTCCTACCTCTTTCTAAGAACTCACTTTTAGAATTAAAGTCATGCAAAGTGATAGCTTTGCTACCAAAAGTATTCAGTAGTGCAGAGTAGAAGCAAATTCCTATTGATATTCACCATGCCTTTTGTATCTTCCACCTCCTAAACCTTCATCGTGTGAACTAAAATTTGAAGACAATATTAAAACAATGCCAGCCTTTATGTCAATGCTGCATCTTACTAGTGCTCAGAAGCACTGTTTGGGCATCTGAGTATAGAAACTTTTATTTAACAGGTAGTGCTGTGATGGCTGACAGCCATAGTTCTATAAAACAGTAATAGATCAGCAAGCAAATGTAAGCCATGGATCCTTACAGTAATAACCTGTAACTGTTTTTAAAAAAACAAAAAAGAGTTTTAATCAGTACAGAAATTGCTGAGATTAAAACCTTTAAGGTGGGTATTATATCCTCAGTGCACAGTTGACTTGCTGATAGAAAATGTTGCTTTGCTGTTTTAATGGCGAAGTTTACTACTAGAGAAATGAGTAGGAGTACAGTAAGATCTGTAGGAGTGAATTACTCTAATCTTTGATGTATATAAGATGTAGTGCATTTTTTCAATAATGACAGTGCCATGAATTTATAAGCAAGTACATGGTATAAGCTCTATTAAAAAAACTAGAGATAAGGGCATTCATACAACAATTTCCGCCTAGATCTACAAAATTCTATTTCCAAGGGAATTGAAAATGCAGAAGAAAAGTGTCAGATTAAACCTAAGGTGGGATCAAATAAAATATTTTCCTTCTGAGTCTCTGAGAGTAGCTGCCTGACAATGAAACGTAACTTGATCTGTTTGCGAGTTCCCTTTTAATGTCTTATTTCTTCCATTTATTGTAAAAATATGTAATAAATCTAACTATAAGTGAATAGTGAAGACAGACCTCCGAAAGAAAATAACATTGCAACAGATGAATCAGTCTGAAAACAAATATATACCTATCTTGTAGGAATAGACACAGGAATAGTCAGAACAGACCATCTCTTGTATCAGGTGAAACATTTTCCAAACGTAACATTTTAAGGCATGAACAAAGTCCTTAGTTCTTCCTCATTGCTAATATGTACTGGTAATAGCATATAAATGTACTGAGAATGCCAGAGTTGTGCAATTTTTCCAGTGGCACCCTCAAGATGAGTCATCACTAGGCTTTTCAGGCTTTACCCATAAATCAGAACATTTTCTTTTGCCCAAGTTTTAATGTAGAATAGGTGATGTGTGCATGACATCTTGTGTTTCTAAACTGTTAACGTACATGTAGTTTCTGGAACCTGTAGTTTGTCACTGGTGGCATACCTTTGTTAGAGGAAAAGAGTCAGTTGAACTGGTGAAATGTTAACAAAACCCCTTTGACTTGCCAAGTGCTCTCATACATTTCCTGATGCATTATTTTCTTGATGTAAAGTGAAAGGTCTGACTTGGTCCAGCAATGGGTTATCAGGTTTAATTTGTTTTCATACATTAGTCTCTCTGGCGGCCTACCAGCTATTTACATTTGCTATCTGAATTTAGGTAGCGAGCAAATTTTGGGGGGGGCTTGGAGTTGGCTATATCACTTCAGAGCAATTTTAGTATGGGCACTACAAAAGGTCAGCCACCCTGGGGGCCTTAATGAGAACAGTGACAAATGAGAGGAAAGACGAGTGTGCTGCAGCTTTGCAGAGCATCACTGTGCTCTCCTCAACCAGGACAGTGCTGGAGGCATCCAAGAGAGGAGGGTCTCTCTCCTCTGCTGCCTCCCTCCTCACCAAAGAGCATTGCCAACAGGCAACAGGTGAGCTCACCGTTCAGGGAAAAGGAAAATACATTTAGGGCCAGTGGCTGCTAAAAAATTCCATCCTGTTTTACTGCTACGGGATCTTCCCTTGTCCATATAAATGTGCTTTTTTTTGAGAGGTGAATTTCCGGTGTTGAGACATTTCTAAGTCCAACTCCTTTTCTTAGCAGACCTATTCCAAACAAAAATATTCCATTGCAGAAATCCTGTATCTTTATGGACATTTAAGGGGTAAATACCACACCCTTTCAAGTGGGAAAAAAGGGGGAAGAAAGAAAAGAATCATTTTTGGAAGAGAAATCCAGACAAAAAAATGGGATTATAAGAATATTATATATATATTAATTTATATGATCTATTGCATTCTTAGTATATCTAAAATGAGTTTGTAATATTTGCAACAACTTCTGGTATATATTTATTTCACCTTAAATTTTTTTTTTTAATTTTATAAATCAGCAGTCCAAGGAAAAAATGAAAATATGTTTATAGGAAATGTGGTGCTTGAAGACCACGGACAAGTCAGCAATTTGTGTTGACTACATGAGTTAGGAGGATAAAGTTCCCACAAATCATACTTACAGACTGCACAAAAAACCTGTCATATAAGCTTCTGTGATGATAGAAGGCGTGAGAAACAACTATCATTATCAAATTGCTTTAAAAATTGGGAACTGTTTATCCATTTGATAATTTATAAGAGCAAAACTACCCCAAACAAGAAAATATGTTATAATTAAGTAATAACAGTAATAATGTAACTAAGAACATTAGTTCTAAATAATACTTCATGCTAAAATTATCAATGATGAAATTTACAATTTAGTGCAATTTATATATTATTCTATTACTAAGGTCTCAACCCTATATCCTTTAGGTTATTTTGAACCTGAATACTTGAAACCTATGTTGTACATAGACCTTTTAAATGCAGATGGATGTCTTTTGCAGCAAGTTGGGCTGTTCTGCATTAACTTCTATAACTTTCTCCACTAATTATCCCCCACCAGAACATCAGCATGGGTAGCAGAGAGTCCCTGAATGTATACAGGGGGCTAAGTTGCACATGGAGTCAGAAAGTACAATTTTCAAGGATTATATTATTGGTATATGGTTTTGGAGCAGAGTTGCTATACCATAATCTACTTTTACTATTAAGCTTAGAATAAAACACTGTTATTAAATTACTATTATTTAATTTTAAAAAAAATAATTGGTTGGGAAACACTGCTTTTGAAAGTTGATTAGGAACTTTTGTTTTCTCATCTTGATTTTCCTTAGAAAATGTATGATTTCAGCCATGTTGTTAACTGTTAGCTCCTTTTGTTCAGGATGGTTACCTACTAACTACTGCAAACAACAAAGAGAAAATAAAAGATAATATCTCTAGAGTATATTATATATAAGCAATCTGATTTCATCATACTAAAGTACAGCCTAAACACTTATTAAGAGTTGAGGAAAAATGTTGTGGTGTGTTTTTCTCCTATATGACTCAAATGTTATGGTTCTCCTAATAGTTTGTTCCAAACCCTCCTGTGTATGATTAAATTGTCCCTTCTCATTGAGTTATCCATCTTGTAAACTGACCCCTTACTCCCAAATGTTCCCTATTCATTTTCCCATTAAATTGTCAATCCTGTGTTGTGCCTGCCCCTTAGACTAGAAACTTTCATCTCAATCCCACTGGGTAACTGCCCTCGAATCCTGGAAATCCCCTAATCCCTGATGCTCTATTGGTATGTTTAAACTGTGTTCCCTCCCCTTATGCCTCTTTATTGGTTTCTGTACTCTAATCCCCCCTTGTGCTCCTCCCCTGTTTTCCCCTATTGGCTGGAAGCTTGTACCTTTCCCTGGGACCTGCCCCATATAAACACCTCTGTACATCCTGTTCCCTTGTCTTCTGCCCCTGTTCCCTTCTGTGGAGTAAAGCTCTCCGAAACCACACTGAAGACCTCTCCCTCATTCTTGCCTCTGTGCTTGGCATGCTGACATCTTGTGCTGCAGAGCCTCTCCACCCAACCAAGCTGCATAACTTCGGGTATCACCTTCTGGGGACAGCCCACTCCTTGGCACTGTGCTGGGGGATAGCTGGGTTGGTTCTGGCACTGCATCGGAAAAATACTGATCTATCTGAAATACAGATCTCAGCAAAAAGGGGTGTCGAGGTTGGCAACCAGAAAAAAATCCACAAACCTTAGGAGCAGGAACACTGAGGGAGCTTGGTGTATTGCCCTGAGAGAGATATTCAACAATGGAAGTAAAGGCACGGAGGTCTTGTACACAGGCTTTGTTTAAGTAATAGAGCTAAATAGGAACCAGGTGAAAGAAGCAGCCAAACCAGTGACTAAAAGTGGAACTTTCTTTAGTAACTGGAAAATATACATTAATTTTCACATCCTTGCACATGCTGATGAAGGGAAATGTACACTCTATGCATTTAAGATTAAAGCCACTCCTAATTCCGTACAATAATGAAATTAAATCAGTTGAAACCTTACCTTTTCCCCACCCTCAAAGAAGAGTAACTTCAGAGAAGATCAGACTACGTTTTATATCCTAGCATATTGATGGGCAATATCCCATACACAGAGACACCTATGAAAATCTTTATACTATTGACAGCGCTTTATTGCACCATATATATACATTTATCAACAGTAATTGTCGAGCCTTATTCTGATGCAATGATCAATTAATCACACTTTCTGCAAATGTGGAATCTTGTTGAATATGCCCAGACTTGCAGCCTAGACCATTTTATTCGTGCTTCTGGGATCTCAATTATGACCAGACTTAGAGGGTAACAATTCTCTGTGTGCGTCTGGCAGACATATAATGTCTAATTGGTTATTCTGAAATATTATCTGTAAAGTACTCTCGGAGATGTGGACCTACAGCTAATATATCGACTCAGAAGACTGAAGCCTAGATGCCCCTGGGTCTACTGTATCTGTAGATAACCTGGAAAGCAAGTGATTCTCCCTTGACTAAATTACTATGTGGCAGTAGTCATCCCTGACCATTCTATCAGTGATAAATACTTCAGCTAGCAAGTCAAGTTTAATTGGATTTTTATTTTTTTTTTCATTTACGTAAAAACAGTTAAATCGCCTTGCTGCCAAATCAATAACTGTCAATTTTGGATGTAACTTTCCTTGAAAAAGCCTCAAATTAAAATTCCACGTGTAATAGACATGTTGAGTAAACAGTGTTAACCACTTCGCAGATCCATTATGTTAATATATTGCTCTTTCTGCCTTATCAGACAGAATGAAGTGAACTGAGAAGTTTTTCATATATTAACTGTAAATTACACTTAGCTCAGCTAATAAAATTTTATTGTCACAGAACTGTTTTCCACTTCACATGCATTTGAGAGATTGAAATGTAAATTATTGTAAGCTACCTCTGTCTCATTATAGATGTCTGAACAAATGAAATTTACATGATTGAAAAAAATGAAAGTATTCTCTGCAGATACCAGAAGCTATCACTTTTCCCACTATACTAATAGAATTTCAGAAGTAGAAAAAGAGAGAGAAAAGCAGCCCTTAATCTTCTTCACAGGCTGTGCAATTCCACTTCAATTTATGAAGGTTCCACAGCAATTAATATTCCTCTGATTTGTTTCCATGTCAGTTATGGAAGTTATTCAATACTCTGTCCTTTTTTAAAGTTATAATAATAATGCTGCAAAGATAGTTAAAAAGATGATACTGTTGTTCTGTAAAATAGATAAGGGGTTAAGGCAAATTTGCATCTGTTTTTCCTCTGTTTTGTTCTAGGCATGGTACAAGTGAAGTCAGCATTAATTTTGTACTAATGAGAACCTTACTTTTGAAAAAAGCTGTTTTATAGTAAACACTTTAGAAAGAGTTCCACACACATTAGCACATCTCTAGTAACTGGGTAGTAATTATAGTAGCGAAATTCAGTACTATCTATCTTTTGGCAAATACTATCAAAAGGAATGGATTCTATATTTTGCAATGAAACAAATTAAATAAATTTGTAAATAAAACAATTCCACTGTAATGAGCGAAGACCTCCTTATAAAGCTCTTATGCTACACATACATGGAAGCTACCCTGGTCCTGTGTGTCCCTGTGCTGGATCAGACCCAGCTAGCTCCAGCTACCCCCAGCTGTGCCAAGGAGTGGGCCACCCCCAGAAATCTCTATCATGTGTGCACCTTGACTGCCCCCAGAAGTCAATATTTAGGGTGCACCTTGACTGCCCCCGAAAGTCGATATCCAGGGTCCAGCTTGCTTGGGTAGAGGAGCTCTACAGCACAAGATGTCAGTGTGCCAAGGGCAGGGGCAAACATGAGGGAGAAGTCTTCAGTGTGCTTTCCAAGGCTTTATTCCATGGAAGGGATCAGGGACCAAAGACCCGGGAACGGGCTGTACAGGGGTTTTTATATGGGGAAGGTCCTAGGAGAGGGTACAACTCCTTGACCAACTGGGGAGACTTAGGGGAGGAGGAACAGGCAGAGGGTGTACAGAGGCACAAACCAATGAGGGAAGCAGGGGAGGAGAAAGGGTTACATGGGCCAATGGGGCATTGAGGAACAGGGAACTGGCAGGGAAGTTTCTAGACTAAGGGGTTGGGATAAGAGAGGATTGACAACCTAATGGGAAGAGGGATAGGGAACATTCGGCAGTAAGGGGTTGGCCTACAAGAAGATGGACAAATCAGTGAGAAGGTACAACTTAACCATACACGGGGGTTTGGAACAAACCATGAGGAGAACTCTAATGTTTAAATCATAAGGGATAAAAACACAGAAAAGCACACTGCAACAGTCCTGACTCTGTTGACACCTTCCTTCATGACAAGTATTACATGCTGAGATTTTCAAATTAAAAGTCATAGGGGTATTTACTTGCTGCTCTAATGAGAATATTGCGCACCCTCAACCTATTTCTTACCTGTAAACTAGATTTTTTTTTTTTTTTTAAATAATGAGAACCTTGGGCCAGCTGGCTAGTTTTCAATAAAGCAAATTACCTAGAATCTGCAACCCTGTATCTCATAGTTTCTAGTAGTTACACTCTGAAACCTCAGGGTACAATCCTAAATCCTCCGAAGGTGTATGGGCTGGGCATCTAGGGCAAGTAGGCAACCAGAAAGACACAATTAACTGAGGGAAAATGTAACAGTAACAAACTTGTTCAGATTAAAGTTAGCTACAGCAAACTAAAGAGGTAACGCTGAGGATGGAAGAGTCCCCTAAATACTTTTCTAGTGCAGGGTACTACCCATCTGGGAAACACCATTAATTAAACTTTCTTTCTAAAGCAGATTGTAAATTAAATTTCCAAAAAGGAAGCAACATAGGTTGAGCTTGGTTTATTTATCCAGATAAAATGCAAAGAGTCTGATTTGGTGATTTAATGATCCAAACAGCACAGAACAGGCCTAATTTATGAATTTTAGTCAAAGGAAAATTTATACAATACTCAGAAACAGTATAATGGAAAAAATATGTTCTAACATTGGCTTATTCCAGTAACTCAAGGTTTCAGTGGAAAACAATATCTTAGTGAGATACAGGAAACACCAAAGGCTGAGCTTTTCAAGTGTTCTAGGTGGATACTGTTCGGTGAACGCTAATAAGATACAAAGGATTTCTCCCAGAACAAAAGTTTGGTGTCTCAGAACAATGTTTAGTGAATCACAGCTCTGCATTTATATGCTCAACGGTGTCAATTCTGCTGTCTTAAGTCTTTTTTTGGCTCTCATAGTGAAGGTACTGACAACACGTTTAATACATACAACATAAAACACAATTCCTTGTACAGTTGGGAAATCTCTCTAAGAAAATATGGCAGGATAATTTCCAGACTACTTGGTGCCACTACTGAATAAAAGGAAGGGCTATGTGACCTTCATGATTTCCCTAAAATGTGGTCTATAGTTAAAGTAATTTTGAAAATTCTTCATTGTTACTTATTGGTATGCAAATGGCATGCAGAAATGTATTTGAACTTTGTTGACTAAATATATTCATCACCTAGGAAACTTTCTGTCTCCTGTTTGGCTGAAGAATTCAAGAGCCAGTTCATCTACACAGATGGAATTAAAAGAAGTTGTATTTTGAATGAAAGGTAGTACTGAAATTTCCTTTCCTGATATATTCATAAATGAATTTGCCTTATGAATCTCATGTTCTACCCAGTCTACCCAGAATAAGTAGCTGAATGCAGTGTAAGGCACAGGATTTTTATGCCTGAGCTAGACTGTGTTTTGTTGTACTCTGGGAGTTGGCTGGCAGTGAGCCACCTCCTGCCCCTGGGTGGATGCTGACTGGAAAGGCATTCCCCACCACTGCTCCCTGCATCTTTATGTAAACAACCTCCAATCATGTAACCCATTTTCCCCACCCTGATTCTGGAACATTCCACTCTCCGTTGGCCCCCGATCCCTCATCACTCCACCCCTGAATTCTGGTTGGTTGTAACCCATTTTCCCCACCCTGATTCTGGAACATTCCACTCTCCGTTGGCCCCCGATCGCTCATCACTCCACCCCTGAATTCTGGTTGGTTGTAACCCATTTTCCCCACCTGAGCTCTGCCCCTGCCCTCATCCCTTTGGCCCTCTGACTGGATATACCCTGGATCTTCCTTTCTTCTTGGTTCTTTGTCCCTGAGCTGTGCCATTTTATGTTCTCAATAAAGCTCTCTGGGGCTTCGTGTGGAGAGCCCCTCGTGTCATGCCACCATCTCAGCAATACTGTCAGCAGTGTGGAGCTGTAGGGTTGCCCCTGAGCTGTCCCTTCCCAACGGAGATGCTCTCGGGAAGGCGGTGGCGTTGAGCGCACCTTGCTGCAGTGTTGTAAATACACCTTAAAAATCCTGGAAATTAAATTATTTAGCAGTAAACAGTGCAGGTCCCTAATTCGGAATCTATTAGATGCATTTTTTTTTTTTTTTTCCCCCAGTGAATTTCATTGTATAATGGAATTTGATACTGGAATTGTAGTTTCCTTGACAATAATATGATTGTTCCAATATGCCTAAGTGGGTTTTTATGATTCTCTACAAAACTTCAGTGTTTCATGCATGTTTATGGAGAAATCTCAGTCTGTTTTGTGTCTCTGTTCTGTCCCAAGGGAAAAGCAGAAGCAACTAACTACTTAGTTTTTATTTGTTACAGATACCGTAATTATGAACACATCATGACTCTCTGAACCCCCTCGAAGGTACTTTGGAACATTAAGGGCTGCAGCTGTGATCACAAAGTATATGACTACCTTGTAAGTTACATTTTGTCCCAGATGAGAATTGCTTTGCAAACTACTGTTAGCTCCTAGCAAAAACTTCCTTATCTTAGAGAATCACTGTTTATACTTTTTGTTTTGAGGAAGTAAAGTTAAAAAACACATACCTTGTGCAAGATTACATAAATTTAAAAAAAAAAAAAGTGTTTTATCTGTGTAATAAAATAATACGATAGACTCCTTAAAATGAAAAAAAAATAGAAACAAGCTGAAAAGTTTAACAAATTGTGAAGAGTAACCTTCCCTGACTCAAGTGGTATGAAGATCTATGTTCTTCAGTTTAATTTAGTATAGTAGCTTTACTCATACAGAAATTAATTTCTCATGACTGGTCTCAAAGATCCTTGAGCCTCATAAAGATTTTTAAAATTTATTAATATTTTAAAGAAAAATTATTTTGTTGCTTCAAAAATCATTTTTCTGCCTTCCTTTTACCCTTTTTATCTTTTCTCTAGTTTAACATTTAACATTTTGCTTGATATTATATCCCTCCCTGTAATATTTTGTCTCTAAAATATGCTCAAAGTCACCTTATGTTTTGGAAAAAAATATAGAATCAGAAAAATACCTGCCAAACTATTTCTACTAAGAATATGTTCAGATTTTAAAACAGGTGAAGACAGATGATTTCATTAATCGATTGGCTCAGTTACTACTGGTCTTTCTTTGAAAGTAGCTGTGATTTTGCCTTTACACCTATCTAAATTTTTCTTGAAAACCATTAACCTAGTTCATGTTGAGAGCAGAAGGCAAAACAATCCTTTAGAGACATTTGAAGGCCTTTTCTAACCATGGTAAAATATGGACACAAAATTTATGTTTATATAAAATATTTGTATTAAAACATTAATAGTTGATAAATGCTGACAATATGCAAGGGCATCAAAAGCTTGTAGAAATATCTGTGGGCTCACTATCAAATGCTATATCTAATTTTCTGCGACATGGAGATTGTATGCTTGTAGCAGGGTATCTCACCCCCTACAACAACTTAATTGCTGCCTGTTGACTTGTGAGATAACTCAAATGTGACAAGACATCTTGTAGTGAGTTATTTTGGTGCCATGGGGCTAGAAGTGCTCTGGCATCTCCCAGCTGCCAAAAACATCCTACTTTTGAAGTGAGATTTGAGAAGATAAGATGGATTTTTGAGTGATAGCCATTTACTTTACAACTATGTAAGCCACAGCAAACTGCCACAGTAGAAATATTCTATACATTTTTCTTGGAAAAGCATGGGATTCCTCCAATGAGTAGAGTCATCACAGTTTCTTGCAAGATTTCACTGAAGGAATCTGTGTCCATTATTCTTGTTTACGTGGTTAGTTACATTTGACTCCTGATTAATCCTATTTCTTTTGTTAGCTTTAATATTACTACCTTGATGTCACACACTGTTTTATGTTATTCTATAATATAATAGCAGATTCTTTTTCATTTTATACATGTAGTAAATCTGATCAGGATCTTGCATCTCTTATATTTTGTCTGTTTAATAAATAATTCATTCCTATGAATCGATCTGATTCTCCATCATTACAAATTGCAGTAGAAAATGATTTAAATACAGCTCTATAACTCCCTTAAATTTAAACTGCTGCCAAAATCTGAGGCTAAGGAAGGATTCATCTTCTTTTTTACCCTTTTCAGAGTTTAAATACACAGAGTTCTTTTCACCCCTCAGATTCAGTGGCAGGGTTTTTAAATAAACTTTGTCTGAAGCTCCCACTCTTCCTGCAAAAAAACTTGAATTTCCATCCTATTACACTCCAAAAAAATCACCTACCATTTATAAAGTGAACCCAACAGAGTTAGGGTTATTAAATGTTTCCAAAGCAGACTGATAATGTGCTATCCATAGAATTAATTCATTTCATGCTACTTTAATTGATGCAAACATGATGTGAAAAATAACAAGACATCAGACTTCATGCTCTCATATGGAGAAGTTCTCTCATAAATTCTGTAGGGTGGGATGAAAAATTTTTCTGTGGGAGTTAGGAAGTTATTAGAACCTTAAGCCTACTCACTATAGGAAACTTTCCAAGTGTTATTTGGTCCTAAAGATGACTAGCATTGCATGGGAGTATATCAAGAGGAACCCCTCCTCAACCCCGAATGAATCTGGTGACCATAATTGCAGAAATCAATTTTATAGTATGAATCAAGTACACATTAGGCACTTTTGGCACTCTGAAAAGAAAAACACTCAAGAGTTGACTTAAGAAAATGTTTAACTGAAAAGCTACTCTAAGCTCTGCCTCAGGGCAATTAAAGGCAACATGAAGAGATGCAGTAAGAAAATAGAGAGGACTGTGTCAATATGAGGTAAATAATTTCAATAGCAGCACAAAAGTAGACCTTGCCACTCTATGTGCCAAGAGAACATCAAGGCCTTAGTGATGGTAAGGGTTTGGTGTGGCACAAAGAACAACCTCACAGATCCCTCTCCTGTTGTGAAGTGTTTTACTGCTGTTGTGACACTCTCTTTAAAGTTCTTCATTTTACTGCTGTTGTGTACTGCCTTTGCACAGGCAGTACGATTGCTGCAGGGCAGGTTTCTTTCTAGCTGCACAGACCCTTTTGTGTATCAGGCTTACTTTGATGTCTAGGTGAGGCAGAATGCAGTCTTACTAAGGATGCAATTGAGCTTGCTTCTTGGTCTTTGGTTCATTTGTGGGTTTCAAGTGAACTCTACATAAATCTGCAATTACTGTGTGACGCGTTTTTAAAGTAGAACATGCATTTTTGGAAAATGCTTCACAGATCTTGGCAGTGATAAACCACTGCAATACAGATAGCTGCATCAGCTAAAAACACAGATGCAAAATGGTGTCAAAGCTATGAAGAAAACTTAGAGAGAACTTTTTTGTTTGGTTTGATTTGGTTAGCCTAAAACAGTAGGCTAAAATAAATACTTGGTCTTTTCTCCTCAGGAATTATAAGACTCCTCTGCATACATTTTATTGAAATCACATCAAACTCAAAAAACTCCTGTAAAAACTTAAATTTAATTTTTCAGGCTCATTATTATCTCAGGATTTCAATAGCCATCAATGTATTAGGAAGTTCAAATAGCCTAAGTTGAGAGCTGGGTTACTATTCTTGCTCCATTTCTGGCTCATTAAGGCTGTCTTAAAACAGTGGGACCTGTTTCCTGGCTCCTCTTAACAATGTCTTGGACAGTTGGTGCTTCCACATGCTGAGAAAGTATCTTGCAACAGGTGCCATCAGGTGCAGGTAGTCTGTAGGATCAGTCAGGCTGGTTACTCTGGAGATCAGGGGTAACAGGCCACATTCCCTGAGAGTGGAGTCCTGCTCTCACCAGTAATTATACTGAGGGACAGAAATGAAAAAAAAACCCAAAACGTATACTGGGGGGCAGAAATTAAATAAACTAAATTGTTTTATCTGTATCTCTATCCTGTATGTAGCAGAGGCAGTGTTAGCAGAGAAAGAATATTCCTGTTCAACAAGATAAATCTGGTCATTTTAATGAACCCCTCCACAGGGAAAAACTAAGATATGAGATAACTCCTGTTTGTTCATTATGTTAATTAAAAAAGAGCACCTCTGGCCTTGTGAAAACAAAGCTGATTAAAGCAAATGCAGTAAGTCAACTTGGAGTTGTGAAATACAAATTGTACAGAGCACATAGTGGACAGTAAGTCAAAGTTGAACAGTCTTTTTAGTAAAAAAGTGAATTTGGCTTTGGGCTTACCTGTGACTTTTCCTGGCTCTTATATATTAAATACATATGGGGTATGGAGATTCAAGAAGTGGGAATTCACTGAGCAA
>VWZN01002211.1:0-13241 GCA_013396955.1 Regulus satrapa
TTTTTTTTTTTCCCCATTGGTATACAGTACCTTTTTTTCTTTACATACAGTGGCTCTGGATTATGCTACATTTCATATCTCTCATCTCTGGACTTTATATTACTTTTTCAGCACATTAAAACTTATGCAGTGAAACTGAATAATGGCAAGTGTTTTTATACCCTTTTATTGCCATTTCTTTTTTCATAACCTCCCCCTGTTTCCTGTTAGCTAAACTATAAGCACCTTTCTGTTAATTTATGAAAATTATTGTTGAGATAGCACATTATCACTGATCTGTATGGCACTCGCAGCATGTTAGAAGCAAAGGTCCAAGCAACATAAAACACATCAAAATTCATTAATGTGGTATTGATTATTTTTTGGATAATTAATTTTATTGCAGGCCCTTGAAAGAGATAATGAGCTGCAAAGGGAGAAGGCAAAGGAAAATGAAGAAAAGTTCCTCAATCTTCAGAATGAGCATGAGAAGGCACTAAGAACTTGGAAAAATGATGTAGGTTTATTAAAATAGATGCTATGGTATTAAAAGTTTTTTGGAATCCTTGTCAAAGCATTTCAGGTAATTCCTAAAAGCCAAGAAAATATCACAGAAATAATGCAATGAAAACATCTTATTTCTTCTCCAGTAATACAGACACGTGTAGAAATGAATATTTCTTGATGGTAGATTGAGGTTGATTTCTGTGCTCTAAGAAATCTTCCTGCAGTTCTGATTTGGAAGGAATTCTTCAGTGTGGACTGAGAGTGAGAGGGGGTAAGGAAAGGTGTGTGTCTGCTATGGCCCCCTAGGGAATTCACCTCTGTGGAGGCCTAAACAAGAGTTTGGCTTCTGTATTTGACATTCTTTCTCTTACCTCATTGCTTTTAAAGAATGCTTCGGTAATGATTTAATCCAAAACAATTAGGAAAAACATTGCAGCTCTAAAAAGTGTCTGCAATAATAAATGCGTGTTTAGATGTAGGAAAGATGAATACGACTTCAATAAGACAAGATCTGCTTAATGTGTGGAAACCAGACTCTAAGCAGCATTTGTTTAATTGTCTGTCTTTTTTATTTCTCTGTGCTTGGCACCTACTGCCAGACAGGTTTTGATTTTGGTAGATAGATTTCCAGGGAAGCTGTGGGGAAATAATGCAAAGTTGTCCTGGTAATCCTGTTGTCTGAGGCTCACTCCTTTGAGTGCAGCCATGAGACCACAAAACAGCTGAACTGTTCCCTGAGGAGATTTGATCTCCCTGATATCTTGCAGAATTTTGTACCATAATTTCCTCTACAGACACGGGAATTTGTCCTGCTTATTTCTCAGGAACCTTTGCATCTATTCTTTAGAAGATAATTGTTATTCCTTTTCGTATTTCTGCTATGGCTAACTAAAAATCTTGTCTCCTAAAGTAGATCATCGAGGATAAAATTAACACTGGTCTGGAAATCTTTGTAAATTAAGTGAAGGGATTTCTGCAAGATTGTCCTTCAGTTCTTTTTACAAGTTGTAGTTTGTACCATTCAGTTAGTTCTAAATACAATAACTTAATTGTTACATGTTTGCTGAGGGAGCATTGCGTACTTGAGGCTCTTTACACAAGTAAAGTGCTAAGCAAATTATTTGGTTTCTTGACAACGTAGGTAGAGAATGAACATTATGTTTATCTTGAGCCAAAAAGAAAGAAAAGCTGCAAATACAAATCTCACTTTCTTGGAGCATTGCTACTAGCAGTAAATGGTGGAAAAAACATCCCAAACCAGTTACTAAAAGCTGTAATCTGTAATGGAAATGTGGTTATAGTTTTGGTTTGAATGAAATTAGATGAATTACCTTGTACAAAGAAATTCCTTACCATATTTTCTTTTAAGGATGAAGTTTCATTGGCTAAGATGTTGATACCTTTGAAAAATGCTGGTTTTACCTATTTGAACATGCTCTCAAGTGTTTATGTTCTCTGTGTACTTGCAATTATTACAGGAGGAAAACATGAGAAGAGAAATACAAGCTGTTAAAAATGAGCTGAATTCCCTTAAAGGACTTCATAGGCACCTTGACAATGATCATCCTCCTCAGGGACATCAGCATTCCAAGCAAGTGGAAAATCCGCAGGTAGGTGTCTCTAGTAGCTGCACTGTGTCTTGTAAAAATGCCAGAGAATTGAAGATCTGACAGCTTTTCTAATCTTCTCTGTCATGTCCACTGATCCTCCTTTGACATGGCTCAACCTAAACATTCATGTGACAGTGACCCTAAAAATATCACTGAAACTTATTGTACCCACAGAATGCTCTCCTTTCATTGAGAGGGGTGCTGAGATAGTACTTCATTAATCAATTTTCAACCTAACAGGCAGCAGTTCACTTAAACAACCTATCTTTACTAAGTCCTGTTTCACAGACTTATTTTCTGTGGGTATTTCTTAAATACTGGGGCAGATCCAGTTGGTTTCATATGTACCTAAGTTCCCTGGAGGTGTGGCAGGTCCACTTCTACTCCGAGGAACTGATTTCAGCTTCTCTAAAATCTCTCACGTGGGACAGATCACAAGGTTGTTTTTATCAAGCACACAGGTTATCCAAGTTCTTCAGTTTCAGTTGAGGAAACACCAACCTTAATGTCCCATCTTTAAGAGTCATCAAAAGCACAGCAAGCTCATCAGGTGGTGAATGCAGGAGGTAAAAAAGGACTTTTATGCAGTGCAGGCTGAACTAGAATTGAGATTTGAAAAATTGGGCAGAGTCAGAAGCCATAAGAAACCACCTCTGTGCATTGAGTGTGTTCTGTTGAGTATTGGTTACACCCCCTTTTCCATTAACTTTTACAAACAAGTATCTGTCCTTCAGAGGATGAACTCATTTTTCATGTGTACAGTCTTGTTTTTAGTGTTAAGGAAACAGGAAGACACTAGGACTGTAAAGATGGGTAACTATTTTAGAATTAGTCCCTGAATTGCCAGTAAAATGGCAAACACTACAAATATTTTAGGATTTGGAGGAACTTAAAATCACTTTATTCAGATTGCACTTACATATGTTTATAGCTCACACACAAACATGCACACATACATGGCTGTGGTATGGGCTTAATAATGCAAGGGAATTTAGATTTGAAGTGATGACTTATTGTGCCAAAGCTGAGCTCTGCCAGGAGCAGTGCAAATTGTGTATCTTTTAAAAACCACTGGATGGAAATGGAATAGTGATTTTATTTAGGATGCAAACTCCAAGTGATCGGGCATTCTTGATAAACAGTGCTGGTGCTCACAAAGGTAACCCCATGAAAAAAAAAGCAGAAAAGCTTAAAGCATATGCTCATAAACGCAAAAGAATTCAGGTGTCTTCCAAATATACATCTTACACTGTCTTATGGCAAATTGCCACGCCACTTTGTGCTGTACAGTGATTAGATTTCCAAACCCAGGCGGGTTGGACTGAGTGGAGCAGTGCCAAGAAGCCGAAGCTGCAGCAGATCACATTGGTTATTCTGATTTGTGGAATTTCACCTTGTATCACTAATGAGTCAGCGCCTAGTGACACATAAAAGGGAAAGGTGTTGGCTTGGATTTAGGTCTTGACTGTGGTTCCAAGTGGCTCTGAGGAAATATGCATGCACTTATTTCTACACCTGGTGCATTCTGTGGTTATTTGTGGGGCGTGAAATCCAGAATGTACTTAAAACTTCTTCACACTGATCACCTCTGGAATAGTCCTTAAACAAAAGACATTTTTAAAATAAAGGTACAGCGGTGTCGGACCTCATTACAGACTTGGATTGCAATTTAGTTCAACCTTACCATGCTTCACATTTATTTTGATACAATTTTAAATTCATGAGTGTGCCATTAGAGAATAGGGTTTTCATACTGTGAAATAGTCTGTCGAGGGAAAGGATATTTAGGGATAAATGTTTCTCAGAAACAAACACATAAGCACATTTTATTAAATCACAGGCAGAAAAATGAAAATCCAAGTTCAGAAGTTTTGTTGTTTGGGTATTTTAGTTTATCCATCTTGGACCTGTTTTTTAAGGGCTGAACAGCCATTTGAATTAATTGAAAAGTAGGAAAGGAATCATGAGAGTTTTCTGCCTTTCTGTGAATGCTTCATCCTCTTTGTTTCAGGTGCAGTCACCAGCCCAGCCCGTGCCAACAAATGTGGTAAGAGTCGTGTACACAGAGAGTGGTGCTTGGTGTTTCTGTCTGAAGAGAGAGCTCCTAGAAACAAAAGATTGCAATAATTACAGCTTTTGTGAAAAAAAAGGAGATTTCTACTATTTGTATTCAAAAAGCTTGAAAATGGGATGTCAGGGCTATACAGAGCAAAGAAGCAAGATTAATTCTAAACCTAGAAAAGAAGAAAAAATGCAATATATATATACAACTTCTGAACCACAGCAGTCCCAGCCTTCCTTCTGCAACGTCTCCAGTCACCCAAGTATCCTCAGCTTTTCCCCACATCTTTTATGGACTGAGCTCCCTCCCACATCTGCCTACTTTATATCCTATCTTTAGGGCAAGAGCCAGCACGTGCTCCTGTCTTCAGCTGCCAAACAGCTGATGATGATAAAGGATGCACTTGATTTTGGTGGGATTTTATTATCTTCACTGGCCAGGCCCTGGTTTCCACAGAATTTCCTTGGCTGCAGCTTTCAAAACTCAACACAAATACAGATGCAGTAGTGGACCAGGGATTTAGACTTGAAGTAGACAAATCTTGCAGGCTTCTATTCTTGTTGAATATGACTTAAATTCATGTTAAAAATCTATTTGGGAGGGAATGAGGAAGTGCATGTCAGAGATTGCATATTCAGAAGCCTTCTTTGAAATGAAGTTAAAAGTCCTGGGCAGTTTGCTAGAAGAAAAATGTTGTTTATGTGTGCATGTGTTGTTTGCTTGGGTGTGTTTGGGTGTAAACTGCACTCAGGCAGGATTTTTCCACATGGAATTACTGAGTGGGCCAGCAGAGAGAGGGAGTGATCCAGTCACCACGTGCTCAACACAAATTCCTTCCACTGAAGAGTTCTGTCAAATGTGTAATTTTGTGGACTGTAACACGGCAGGAGCTGATTTCTTTCCTGCTCTTCTAGGCTATTAGTATGCTTTTTTCTTTCCCTCTGTTTACATTTACCTTTTACACTTCAGGTCTTTGTTTGCCATCAGAACTGTAAAAATAATTTTAAATCTCAGTCCTGAACTTTTTACCTAATCAGTGACTGTTGTAAATTACTAAAATACCTGTAATCTTTTGTTCCTTCTTATGCTAGGGTGGCCAAGAACACTCAAAAGACGGTGAAGTAGAGGCTATTCAGAAAGAAAATGAGTTTATGCAGTCTGTAATAAGAAAATATGGTAATTGTGGAAATGAAGAAGAAACTGAAGTAAAAACCACAAGGGACCAGTCTTCAAGCATTGAGGGATTAAAGATAGAACAAAGTAACAACCTTTATTTAATAAATTAATAAATTATAGAGATAAGTAGTATTGTTAAGAAAGGATAAATGTTTTCAGATATACTATATGACAAGAGAGGGCTTAAATCCTGAATTAAATGGTCATATCTAAAATCTGCAGAACATTAATACATTCTCTACTCTCTCAGCTTATAAATATTTTGCAAGTTACCACAGTGCCATATTTCCCTTCGATAACTTTTTGACAGGTTTTGTGTGTAATGTAAATTATCAGGACTGGTATCAATACTGAGTCCAACTCTTTGGAAATCCTAAACTGTAAAAATGAAGCATTACATAAATTCTGGATTGTCAGGAACTAACTAAAGCATACACTCACTCTACAGATTCCCAAGTTCTTGAAAACAGTTGTAAGGATGAAATTAATGTTGCTAGCCCTTGTGAAGTGAAGCAGAGGGAGGCTTCTCCCAGGAACACCCTCTGCACAGATAATGATTTAATTACCCAAGGACACACCTCGGACACGCCTGTCCCTGGATGCAGAGAGGCAGAAGGTGCAGGAGCAGCACACAGAGTGTTACCAGGTGAAAACAAGGCACATTTAGACCAAGAGCCACGGGGCAGCAGCGAGCCTTTGGCAGCACACCCCACACAAAGAAGGAAGGACTTTTTGGGCTGTGCTGAGGGGAGAAGTGGAAGTCAGGAGACGGACACTGGCAAGGAAGAGCTGTGCAGCACTGCAGAGGAATCGGCTTGTGCCGAGGCAGATGCACACACAGAACTGCACAGCAGAAGTGTCCTTACAGCTGAAGCAGCCAAACCAGGGTCTGAAGCTGTCCTGTGCTCTGAGGAGAGGGCTCTGCACTCTTCTTCTGAGAGAAGTACAGACAACCACCGAGATAAGGAGTTGAGTTTTGGCGTCCTACCTTTTACTAAAGAGAATTCTCAAGCAGAATACCAAAGATGTAGCTTGCTGAAGAGTGACAGTTCTGTAGGCAGTGGATTACATAAAGCAGAAATACCCTTCAATCTGAGTGGTTTACATAAACTTCCCGTGGAACAGACACGTGTAGACGGTGAAGGCAGAAATGATGGCAGCGGCAGAAACGGCGCCGGTGCTGCTCAACGTCCACCAGCTGCTTGTTGTGATAATGCAAGTGGTGGTGATGCTGCTGCAAAAGAATGCAGAGATAGTAAAGCTCTCTTAGGTACTTCTGATTTATGCCCCCCAAAAACCGAGAGAGGAGTAAATGCAGATGACACGCACAGCAAGCGGCCTGAACGAGGCAGCGCTAAACAAACGGGGAATGTGACAAATGCACGGACTTCAAATGCTGAAGCCAAATCTCCAGTAAAGGCTGAGGGTCTTGAAATTGCTCATAAAGCCCCCCCAGCAGACAGGGCACGTACAGATAAACTGATCCAGTGTAAGAGCATTCACATTGGCGCTCCGATACGCTCCATCAAAACTGGGCATTCCCTGGAGAATAATACTTCCACAAATAGCACCTTGTTAAAAGAGAAAAAAGGCTCGCTGAGCAGTACAGTTCCAGGAATGAAGTTTGCTGAGGGGCAGCTGAAAGAATTGTGCTCTTTACCCATGAGAACATCTGGAAATTCGGTAAACATAAGTGTAAGGTCATGCTTTGATCTTTCGACCGTAGATAAAATAGCTGAGAAAACTCCACTGTACTTGAATTTTTTAGCTCTCGGTTCTTGTTCAAGAGTAAATCAAATGAGAGGTCAAGCTACGTGGATTTCAGCTTCCAAGGAGGCTTCCCCTTTGAAAGACAAACCACCATGCTTAGTGGAAAACACAAACGTTATTTCGAACACACAGAGTCAAAATCTCAGTGAGCGTGTGGACGGTGGAGAAACAGCACGAGGTAAGAAAATACAAGCATTAACGTTCTGAACCATGCTTAGAAAAATGATCAGAATGTGAAATTTCTGTATCTAAGCTTAGTGTAGAAAAATGCAAACCTGACAGTTGTAGTTATATTGTGAAAAGGTGAGATTGCTCTGTTTATGTTATAAATGCAAGCAAACAGATTTCGTTAGCTTATCAGTCAATTAGTTGATTGATTTTTTTTTTTCTCGTGTTTCCCTTTGTGAAATAACAGCAGTGCAATGACAAACTGAATTTTGAGAGGCATTTCTGACCCTAATGTAGAGCATATCCTATCAGAGCTCTGCATGGATCTGAAAAGCACCGAGCAGCTTTTGCAAATTATTCAGTGTTCTCATTTTGCATCAGAGTTAGGGTAGATTTTGAATCAGTAGATGTTTCTTTGAATGGGGCTTACAGAAATTTTATTTTATTGTCCATCTCTGATTTAGAGATGGACACTTAACACCGTGTTGAGTGTGTGGAAGGACTTTATATTCTGTCAGGCTCTGGAAAACACGGAGCTTTAAGTGCTCAAGGAGCTTTTTTAATCTGTTATTGACCCTTGGTTATTATTTGTTGAGCAAGATCTTCACACACAAATATGAACTGTATATCATGAGTTTCTGAATCACTACTGGGACGTGGAAAATTTGTATTTTAGGTTTGTTTTGCAGTAAAATGAGCTGGTAAATTACCCCAAAAGTGGAGCCCTGGGTGCTTAGATGTTTTCCATAGAGCAGGATCCACGGGACAGGGTGGTGTTTGTGTCTGTAGAGTTTTTGTTGGTGTGCAGTGTTTTCACCTTTGGCCCTTGAACGTACCAAGAGCAGAGTGGATTCCCATCCTTAATTTAGCAGCTAGTGGCAGGCAGAAACCCAGCAGTCTGATTTCTTGACATCGTTCTGTTGTTGTGAATTTAGCTCCCGTAGGTAATTTCATTTCTGTCCTTGGTCTCCTGCCCTGGATGTGTCTGTTCAGCTGCACACAGTTTGAAGTTCAGTTTCAGAAATGTCTCTGTCCCTAGAACAGTAGCAGTGGTAGCAGAATGCTGATCTCGGGTGGCACATTATTTCCTGTAATAATGTAAATTTTGGAATCAATTTCAATAAAACAAACGCCTGCATGATGTTCTGCACGCTGCTTTTCTGTAAGAGCAGGCAGCACTGTGTGGATTTCTTCCCTGTGTGTTCCTCCTCCGATTCTTGTCAGGAACCTTTCTGTGTGCCAACTACTGGAACTCCAAGTGACTCTGAGGGACTCATCCAAAGGAATTGCAATAGGGAACTTAACTCCAGTCCCTCCTTTGAGTTGCCTGGTGCCCAGACCATTGAATTCCAGTGTGGTGAGGGGCTGTGTCCCAGATGCTGCCAAATGGAGTTGGGTCCCTCCTCGAGCCTGCTGCCCTGGGGATGCTGCAGCTCCTGGCAGAGTGGAGAACCCCCCACTCATTGTGCTTGGCCTTCGTGTTGTTTCCTTTGCAGATCTTTCCCCAAATGGCAAACCTGCAGTGGAATCCATGTGGGCATGCACCTACATTTTATTTTTTAATTATTTTTTTGACTGGAGCTCAAAATGGGTGAGCTGGAAGTGAAGAGAGTTGGCAGAAGAGTTTAGTAAACCTGTCTGAGGGAATTCCTCCTACTGCCTCACCACAATGCAATTTTCTGTTTACACTCTGGTTCCCAGAGACCAGAACACTCCACATGAGTAAATGAAGGGATAAGCCAGGAATGGGAAAGATCTTCCTGGCAGATGCTTAAAAAAGAAAACAAACATATTCCTCTCCCTCCCCAGGAAAAGTGTCAGCGTTCTGAAATAACTTACATAACCGTGAGGCATGGTGTATTTTTATAGCAAAACGAGAATTTACTGTCAATGCAGTGATGCACAGGCATCTATTTAGTGACAAAACAGCTCCTGTTTGCATTGTGAGGCCATTTAACCAACCTTTTTTAAAATGTTTTTTGGTTGTCTGAAAAGCTTTGTATTCACCTGTTCTTTCATTACAAGTGTCACCCTGGAATATTATGTTATAATGGCATTAATTATGCATTTTATTATCGTTATCAGACGGTGAGTTTAAAGTAATAGTGTTTGAAAAAATATATTCAGTTTATTTATAATATATTTATAAAATATATTCAGAATATTTAGGTGATGTACACTTTCTGTAAATGACTTTTCTGTCATTAACTTAATAGGCGAAAATGAGAGAAAATGTTTTTTAATTGAAGTAGAAACATGCCTCATCTTTAGAGGAAAAAATAGATGAAGCATGTGAAAGACAAAAATGAAGGGTGAAAGCCTGCAGCAAAGGTCCAGGGATTTAAAACAAAAATATTTGATTTTTTTAAGATCAGAGGTAAACCAGTTTAGTTGTTTGCAATTAGTGCCTGGAGACTAAATTGCAGTTGTTACCATTTCCTTTTTGTCAATCAGGTTCTCGCAGTTCGAACAGAGCTGCCGACACTTTGGATACCTCTGATATCCACCAGGGAGAGCCTAGTGAAGAATGGAATGCTACAGCAAAGGCTTTTAGTGATTCTTCTTTTCCCACAGAACATGTAAGTCAATTAAAAATATCGCAGACCAGACCTCAAGTGAGCTAATTCCACAGATATTTGTACAACTGTACCCATCTGGATACTTTAAGGCTGAGTCAATCTCCGAAATAATATCAAAAGGGCAACAAGACACCATTTTTCACCATTAAGGTTGATAGAAAGCAGCAGGAAAAAGTCACAGCATATGAATCAAACAGATGCTAACCAGTCTGTTTGGGAGGGGAGGAAGAGGCTAAGTCCATTGTGTACCCTGATAAAAATCATCACCTGCAATAAAAGTAGAAGTTAAAGGGGAAAAAAAAGGAAAATAATGGTATATAAAAGTATAAAAACATGGTTTCCTCTATTACTTGATGGGGCCATGTCATTTAAAAGAATCCATGAAAGAATAAAAACTCAGCACCCCTATGAACTAGAACCAATCCATTTATCACACGCTGGAGTTACGTGATGCACCATTTAGTGATATTATTTTGCAGGGTAACATTACACAAACGAGTAAAAACCCTGTTGTTTGCCAGTGCCTCATCACTGCATTTTCATCTCTCTCTCAAGACTCTGGAGCTCCAGCTGCTCTATTAGAATTTAACCCGATGCTGAATGTATCATTAAAAGCGATATGGTAATTGGCAGCGTTCCTTTTTAGGAGAGGCTCTGCAGGGCTTTCTCAGGTGTGTGAGTTGTTTCAAGTGGCAGAGTTGGCTGAACTTGAGCAGATATTCCAGGTCTCGATGGCACCAGCAGCCACGTGCCCCGAGGTTCCCAAGAGGGATGTTTTAAATGACTCGTTTTTCTGAGGCTGGCTGTCCCTGTGGATGGCACTGAGGTGGGTTTTTCACCCAGCACCGTGGTGCTGTTTACTCTCTGTCTCTTGCTTTTTCTCAGAGGTGCAGCCAGGAGCTGAGCGAGCTCCGCTGTGTAACCTCCAGCTGATAATTTCATTATCTCTTTGTGGTTATATCACCTCCCAAACTAAAGCTGCTGCTGTGCTAGCTGAGTAAAAGCAGAAATGGACAAGACCAGTGCCTTTGCTGGTTTCACCTCTCGTTTTCCCAATCCTTAATCTACAAAATCTCAGCCTGCAAATAACGCAGAGCACTCCCTGCTTTCTGTGTTGGTGTCACTCTAATTCCTTCTCTTCTCAGCTTTGTCACTGTAAGGACCAGCATGAACAAGCTGCTAGGAGGTGAAAATAGGGCTCCAGAGTCTTTTCTGCTGCTTTGTTTGCTCTGACTAACGTGTATCACTGCAACTAGAGCAGACTTCAGCCTTCTACAATTTGGGCAATCTCATTCAAACACTCTAAAAACCGATAAATGCTACAGGTGCACTTGTAATTCTAGTAGAAATATTAAGAACTGTTTCAAACATTATTCTGTCCAGTACCACGGGAAGGATGAAGAAGCACCCCCAGCTCAGTTTAAAGATGGGGTTTTCAGGACAGAACAGCTGTTCCATAGAGATTCTGACTAGTGGCTTGCAGTGAAGGATGATTTGTTTGTTTGCTGAGGCTTTGGGGAAAAGCAGGAGAGAATGAACAGCTTGAAACTTTCACTGCACGAATGGAGAAGTTCCTTTCTCACTGAAGGAGAGATGCCGGTCATTCCTGACCCCATGTATCAGCACCTTCAGCAACGTGGTTACAACTGCAGTAATGAGCAATTTGCACCAATTTCCCTGTTCGTGTTTCAAACTTTAAGAAACGCTCGTACACCAGGGGAGGTCAGCTTTAGCACAAAATGAATGTGCTAAAAGAAAGCTCGGCCTGATAAAGGCACAGCTGCAATCCTGATTCTAAGCAGTGCTTGAGCAGAGAGGGGAAGGTCTCACTCACCTTGTGATCCTTGCAAGAGGAGTCGACTGCTCCAGGGGGGACTTACAGACCTTGCCTTACTGATGTTTGCTTTCTAATCTCTCCGGTGGAGAGGAGAGGGAGTTAACACTATAAACCTCATGATTTTGGGTTTTGTTACTCAAATGCTCGCACAGCAATAGAAATGTCAATTGCAGCATTGAGCTCTTTAAGCTATTTATTTTGCTGATCTGCATTCTAACACAAGCTTCTCTTTTTAAAGTCACACTCTTGTACCAAGTCTGCTGTTAAGGTTTATAAAAGTGTAATGGTAATTATCAAGTTTTCTAAATTAAATACGATGCAAACATTTCACATTAATTATTTTTTTTCCCACTGATTTATTTTCCTGTCGACATTTCCTCGCTTGCTCAATGTTCAGCAAAATCCAACAATCTGAAACTTCTGGATGTGAACGTCACCGGGTTATCGACTGCTACCATTTGTGTTCTCTCAGGTTAAAGAAGGATTTGCTGCTTTACAGAACAAGCAGAAGGCTTCTCACACGACTGTCACTCCAGGAAGAAGTGAAAAAGCACTCAAAGATGAGGACAGCTGCTCTCTTCAGAACTCCACCGTACAAAACCAAATAGCAGGAATTGAGAAATTACTGGACTTGGAGAGACTTCATTCAGCAAGAAAGAGAAAATACGAAGAAGGCCAGTGAAGATGAGTGCCTGGAGATAAGCATTCTTTTAGGCAAAAAAAGATCACTTAGCTAACCCAGATTGGTAGAGATATTCCTGCAGAATATTGTCTACATGTGTAGTTTTGTGTTTAATGCAACATGTTAACAGTTCTTGTGTTCATAAATGTGTACAGTTCCTCCTCCTAATGCTGGTTCTGGTTCTGCAATCAAATTACTGGCTTTGTCAAAGGTTTCTAAGTTCGTAAGGTAATGTTTTTATACACAGTTAGTAAAATTTAATAATTACTTAACTGTACCCTTCTCCTGCTCCTCACAAGTTTTGGCTGAAATGGTTCAGTTCATTTTCTCTCAGACTGCTCACTCGGTTTTCAGGCAAAATCACCTCCAGCTGTTTCAGAACACAAGGGGTTCTGCAAACAGTTACGACTCCTCCTGCTTACCTTTACTGCCAAGTTATTTAAATAGATCTCTTGTAGTTTCTCTATCAGTGAGGTCTCTTTCAACACTGAAGGATCAGGTGTGATTACAGAGAGCAGGCAGCAGATCTGGCTTCACGAAGCTTCACTTCTACTGGGTCACATCTCTCCTCCCTTGGGTCTAAGGAAAGTTTTCTCTTATTTTAAAAATATTTGCACTGTCGTTTTTCTGACCTCCCTCCCTTGCTCCCCACACCTCTTGCAAAGAAAGGTCCCCATAGTGTCAAAGGAACAAAAGAAGCATAACCAATATTGCCAGTTTCTTGTTGCTGATTATGCAAGAATATCAACAGAAGACATTTTTCCATGTTGGTTTTATTGCCTTTTTTTTTTCCTTTTTGGCAATTTAGAATATTTAGCTTCTTTAAACCAATCGCTTTTTTTTTTTTTTTTTTGGTAACATTCAAAAATTG
>VWZN01002211.1:13324-28040 GCA_013396955.1 Regulus satrapa
AAATTACTAGGTAAAAAAAAAAAAAAAAATTCTCAGGTGTCTGAGAGACTGAGGAGACTGTTTTTCACTTGATTCAAATTTTGCTTCCAGGTGTTTAGAGTGTCATACAACTGCTGCCACTGCTGCTTTCCAAAAGTCCGATGTGTGCTGTGACTGGAGAAGTGAAACAAAATTGGGAGAAGATTACTGGAGATGTCACACTCACCTAAATCATTCCTCCACAGCATTACTTTACTCTCATGGGCAAACAGGAACGTGCTGATTTTCTCTCTACAAGAAAGGGCTGCCCTTCACCAGTTAAGGGAATTCTGCAGCCTTCCCAAATATTTAAAGCAACAAGAGTCATTAGTATTCTTGTCACTAGTAGGTCATTAAATGAAATGTCCTGGAAATAGGACTCTTTCATTAAATAAGCTAATCACATTCAGTGTGAGCTTTAATAAAATTATGATAAATAGCAACTATTTAACTACCAGCAACTGCTAGGAACAATACCTTGCTTCTAGTTAGAATATTCCACGAATGTAAGTGAAATAATTGGAACACACCAAGTTCTGCAAAATGCCGTGAAGAATTGTCTCACCTGACAACGACTTTCCTCTGTGTCTGATCTATTTTGCAGTACACCATCTTTGTCTTTACAGCTGCAAAAAAAACCAACGCTGTGTTGAGCAACGTTTCCATGACAGGGCAGAGGTATTAAAAGTGCAGGAAAAGGGTTCAAAACGAGATTGGTGCAAAGGTGAGAAGAGAGCAGCTCACTGGATCTGGTTTGCTGTTGGTTTGAATGGCCTAGTAGGCAGAAAAGCAAACTGATGTAACAAGGTCATGCACAAATCCCATTGCTTGGTGCCAATCTATTAAAGCAATATCCTGTACAGATTTTATGAACTTCTCTCCCCTACAGACACATCCTGTTTTAATGACAGCAAACAAAACCAGATGACAGATTAAACCTGCAAACTATTTATTAGTTCTGTAAAGAATTACATGAGATACTTTCCTGTCACTGAGAAGAAAAACACAGGTTAAAACACACCAGTTGGGCCTGTCTTTAAACATGAAGTTGTGCAGCTTTACCTCGTAAAAAAAGGAATTAAAATTCATATTCTTGTTCTTACCATCAATGACAAACGCTTCTACATCATCAGCCCCAATCTGCAGCTCCTGCTGCATTGTGTCAAATGAGATTTCTTTATTCTCTACAGCCATTCCCATGAAAGTCAGGAGCCTCATCTTGGCCATATTGTGCTCGTGCAGCAAGCCTGAGGAGAAGTGGTGACAGTTTAATTCATGATTTAATTGTATTCCCTACAAATAACCTGCTCTTCCGTTATTTTTGCTATAAATGCCTCCAATACTTTACAATTTATTTCACGCTGAAATCTATTCTACTTTTCCTTATCAGCAGTTTCGTTGAGGTAAAATATCAAATCCTGCACCTGCCCTGTCTTTTGCTAAAAGAGCAAGTTCCACTGTGAATTCAGCAAGACTCAGTTGTTTTTAGGCAAAAATGTGTTTTTTATAAAAATTTCTGGTTTTGAGCAGTAAAACCTAAATCTAAACAGGATCTGAGGTGGTGCAAAGAGCACGTGAATTTTTTAAGTTGCAACACCTGGGAGAACAGCAATGCAACAAAATGGAAAATGCAGGGCTGGTTATGGCAAAAATCCTCCCGTAGCTTCTGGAAAATCCAACTCCCACAGTGCTGCTTCCAGAAGGTAACGCTGTGCTGCCAGAAGAAAGCATTTTGCTGCTGCCTTGGTTTCTCCACAGCAAAAAAGGCAGCACGAGGCCCAGGTGAAAGCGTCCAGCTCAGGAAAGGGCTGCTCCAAAGCAGTGGATACCCGGCTCAGGTTACATTTCTTACATGGCTGCATAAATGCCAACGCAAGGAACTGAGCCAAGGCCTTGCATGTCTGAATCAGAGGCCGTTTTCCTGGAAAAACATCTAGGTCAGCCGAGTTCAGTGGCTCAGATGAAACAAGGCATCTCTTAACCCCGAGGTCCGTGAGGCACCACCTTAAGATCCGGTGGAAGTTTCCTCAAAACTTTCTTAAATCTCTTTGTTCTAGAACGACGTTAGAAACGTTCCCTTGGCTTCAGTAAATATGTATGTTTGGAATTTACAGCAGCCATAGGCTAGCAGGGAAGCACATTAGTGCAGGACATCGTGTTGTGTTAATTAGCTGTAATTATGATGCAGGTTCCCTGTTTGGCACCGGTTCAACCAAAAGGCGATCACCATAATTCATCCCAACGAGGAGCGCCAGCAACTCTTCCTAACTGGCTTTAATGGAACTCTACAAGCATCAAAAAACCAATTAGCACGCATTAACCCTAATTAACAAATGCAAATGAGATGCTGATTAACTTTGCGAAGAACTCTGCTAAATACCAGATTAACTGTGGCCATGTTAGGGCGATGCAGTTGACACAGATAATGCTGCTGGCTGGCCTAGGTTGTCAGAATTAATAAAACAACAAATTGTAACAAACCCAGGCCACCTGTAGGAGCCTTCCCTGCACAGCTTTCCTGGGCCACTTCTAACTGCTCCTGGTCCAGGAAAGGTTACAGCTACAGCCCATGCTCTACTGCCACTGGAATCCTACTCTAAACAAAGGGATTTGGGCAAGTTATTTAAAAAAAAATAAATCTCTAAAGCCTGGTTAAAAATCTCATTGCTTTGGGAAAGGAACATTTTGGAATGCCTCATCTAATAACTGCATTTTTATCTAGACCCAGGTGCCCTTTGCTTTTCAAAGCCGTGGCTGAGCCCTCAGGTCTCAGCATTCCCATCCCTGCCTGTCCATTGCTCAGAGAGTGTCTGAGCACACCAGAGAAATCAGCACAAGGGGAAGTTCAGGTTGGCTTTCCAAACAGGTACACGGGTATTTAAGGATTGTACACCTCTTAGATGAACTGAAAGTTCCCCCCGCTGCATTAATGCATGGAGGGAAGCACAGACACTGGGAGGCAAGGCAAAAGAAACCACAACAATTCAATATAATAATTAATATATAATTAATTCTCCACAGACTGTCATTGATCTTCCATAAATGTATTCAAATGTTGGTGTAACAGCAATTTCAGCCAGTACTTCTGTGGACAAGTATCTTAAAGCTAAGCCTCAAACCCACCTGTCCCTGAGAAAGAAAAGCAGAAGATGTCTGCATAAATAACGTTCAGATATTAACGTGATTAAAGATACACTTATCCTAGAAACACTTCTACAAGCTACCAAAAACTTGCTGCTCCTTTTATCCACCAAAAAATCCCCTTGGTATTTCCATCATTTTAATACCCAAAGTAGCACCATTTGAAAGCTCTGAGGGCAGTTGTTCTAAGAAGTGTATCACACTCCATTAAACAAAATAATGCACGTGTTAAAAAGCTGCACTCTGTTTTTGCCAAACTGTGGCTTTCCTCAAACGCATCCAAGGCGGTGTTTAAGTGTCATTTGAAAATCAAAGTTATTAAAAAAAAAAACACCTCCTATTTTTATGGAAACATTTATTCATTACCAATATGTCAAAACCTTAATGCAGTAATAAAAAAATCTGCATCATTGAGCAATTTCTGCATTGTCACTGACCCCTGTCCTAAAAAGCTGGAATATAAAAAACGTAATTTTAATGCATGCAATAGCTTATGAACCAGTGCTCCTTTGAAACAGTCAATTACACATCAACGGGGGAGTGTCAAAGTGTTAATTACTACTCCTTTTTTCCACAGTGTGTAAATAAAGAGGGTGCTGACATTAACATTCCATCACATTGCTTCATGTGATGAAACAAATTAACTGGGACAGAGTCTGGCCTGCTGGGTCTAATGCATCAGCACACACAATTTGCAGGCTTTATCTCACTGCTCAGAGAAGTATTTGCTGTTACAAACTTAGTCATCATTAGAAAAAAAAAATAGATTTATACGAGCTGGTGGTCTCCTCAGTGCAGTTGGGATCTCTGGCCTGGTCTAGAGCATGAATGTGTTCAGCCTTGCCTCATACATGGGTTCAAACAGAATTATTCTGTGGCTTTCCTACCTTAAACCAAATAGAAATGGAATGATCTGAGAACTTACCCAGGGAGTCGATGAAGTCTTTGTTGTTCTGATAAAACTTGACATAGGATGCTAGTTTAGCACTTACAAAAATTGTCAAAAGCTACAAGATGGAAAACAAAACATGAGAACAGTTGAAAGATTATCTTGGTTTCACCTCCTTGCAAGATCCAGATATAAACTACGATACAGACAGATATAAACTATAGAGCTGAAATTCTGTTTTCAGAATGTGCTTCCCTTTCCCAGACTTAAGGTTTGCCAGGGAGCTCATGTGAGGGCAGGACTTGTAACTGAGGTTCTGAAACTTTGAGAGGGAAACGTTTCACCTGCAATTTCAATTGTAAAGACTGCAAAAGAAATAGCACATGGCAGCTCAGGATTACCGACACAGATAATTGTTCTAATGGATTCCAAAAGACACATTAAAACAAAGCAGTCTGCTGCTGTCAAAGCATCTCACTAAAAACAAAGTTACTCACATCATGAATAAGTTCTCCTTCCAAAAATTTGACTGGTTTTAAGGCAAGAAGATGATCAAAGAGGAAGGTGTTTGGATCCTTCAGCGCTCGGACAATGCATCTGATGAGAAAAGGAAAATGCAACACACATCTTTATGACTAAGAGCAGCTCAGTTCGTTGTTCCTTGCTTTCTAGGAAACACACAAGGGTTTTCAGTTATAATTAGAAGTAACATATGTCCCATTCCAGTTTTCAACTTCATTTTACAGGTGGAGAAAAACCAAGGGACGGGAAGCGTTAAATAATTCGTGCAATATCCCAAATGAAATGTGCCAGGTGGTCAAACCACAGATCTCCCTGTAACTTCCATCTCTGCATTTATTCCCAGCACAGCCTTTGTTCCTCGAGGTGTTTTGGGCACACGAGTTCTCTCAGAGGGAACACGCTGCAGTTTGCTGTAGGGCAGCCAGGGAAGTTCCCATTTCTGCACAGACAATTCTCCAAAGGAGTCACCCTGATTTTCCTTCGTGGCTCTGTTTAAACAACTCCCTAGAGAACTTCTGCCAGTGCACATCTGGCAGAACTTAACTAATTCCTAAGAAAAATCCTGCTAGTTAGAACATCAAAACACAGGCATTTACTCATTTTGGCCAGTGGGGAAAATACACTGTTAGGAATCAATTTAGTCCCAGCTTGTTCAACAGGAAAATTTAATTCTGTGCATTCACAGAGAAGACAGCAACAATGTTGGTTTTTTTTTTTTCAAGAGCAAGTGCTATTTGAAAAGCACTTTTTTTAAAGGGAGCTGGGAAGTCAGTATTACCTGTGAGCATCCACTCTAGCCTGGGAAGCATTGTCCTCTGTGTAACTCCCCAACAGCTCCACCATCACTTTTGCTGCAGTGTCACTATAGAAAAAAAAAAATAAATAAAGTTACCTCAGGATTGCTGAAAAAAAAATAGTTCAAACAAGACACTCAAATATTTAAATAATTCCGTTATGATGTTATAGGTCAAATTAAATTGCACTTGAAAAAGATGTAGATGATCCATTTTAGTTCTAGTGGAAAGAACAAATGACCTGGATGTGTTCTTTCAATTCTTGTCCTACAAAATGTTTATCTTCACCCTTCATTTCATTCTCTTAAACTGATAAATTACCTGCTGGTTATGGAAAAAGCTTTCTGAGCTAGGAACAGCTTTATATGGTTCACTAGAATGCTCCTCTTATGCACATCTGGATTTAATCATTGCGCAATAAGTAGCGCTGCAAAGTTTATTTCAAATGCAAAATGGCATCTCTTAAAAGAATATTTATGGCCAGGAAAAAGGACTGTATAAAAGCTGCTCTCTTCTTCCACAGATTCTCTCTGCAAGTATTCCGAGCGAGAGCCGCTCCTTTTATTGATGAAATTCCTCAGCCAGCGAAGCAAACGGAGATGGTTACTGTTTGTTCTCAGAGAATTCAGCAGACCTGAGAGATGTGCAGCACCAAAATTAAACCAAGATCATACAGTCTGCATGGACATCTGTCCCCTTGAAGCTTGAACAAAACATTTGGTTTAGAACTCCAGCATTAAAGAGGCCAGCTCATGTTTTGTCCTGGTAACCACCAACATTGGCACAGATGAACAGACAGTTCTGTATCAGTGAAAAAAAACCTTAATTTAGGCAGCTTTATATATGAGAGAAGCATTTGCACGTAAATCAGTCTGTAGCTGACTGTGATTTTAGCACTAGATGCTCTAGGAGACAAAGGATCAGTTTAATCCAGGAATGGCAATATTAAAGATACTCAGTCAAAGAGGTTCAGCCTTTGTTATGTTCAACCTAAAAATGCACAACTCCTTATTTAATAATGTTGTTCTTGTGCACTTCAGAGCTGTGTCACAGTTTTCTGGCACTTTTCTTCTCCTCATCTTCCCCTCAAGCAGCAAAAATTGAAAACTATCTCTTAAATAATTTCAAACAGTATTTATTAATTCCCTGCCTTTTTAAAAAAAATATAGTTTTAAGTGGGGAAGGGGTGGAATTTTTCACTTGTATTTCTAGGAAACAACAGAATGCTACAAAACAATTACTCCCAAACTTTGTGAACCTCAGCAAATATGGCAGGCTTTTAGTCTTACATTGTGTTCAGGGTCAGATTACTGTAAATTAGGCTGTTTCAAGCATATCACTCTTTTACCACAGCTTCTCCTTAAATGTGTCTCACCTAAGGTGCAGATGTGAACATTTTTCCTAGAAAAACAGCCTGGACAAGTGCTCTTGGCTCCACTTGCCACTCTGGATGCATAACTTGACAAAAAGCCAGCGAGAGCTTGAGAGTGTTGGGAGATAAAAGGAGTGAGAAAACCACAGCAGAGCATTCAGAGAGTCCCTCTCCATTACACCATATTGAACTGAACTAAAATTAAATGCTGAGCTTTTTGCTACAAGTATTAATAACCAGACTTGCCAGACCTGCTTGAATTTAACCTGGGCAGGGCCAAAGCTGCTGAATCCTGCCAGCAGAGAGCCAGCTTTAAACTGCCCAAGGTGGCTGGAAAAGGTTTGATAAAACAAACTTTCACTTGCCACCTCTGGAAAAGGGACACATCTACGTTTTAGGAGCTGCCAATTTATTAATCACCCACTGGGAGAAAGTCCCATCAGCTCCAGAAAAACCATCTCTTCTGCCACACTGAGCAAAGTTAAAACACAAGCAAACGAAAGAACTGAGTTGTCTTTAACAATCTAGTTCTTCTCCCTTGATTATAAATCAACAACAGTAACTGAGGTACGATTTTTATCAGGCACTTTTCAGTTCCCACTTGTCTTCCCATACTGCTAGCTAGAGCAACATTCCTGAGTGCCACAGCTGGAATGCTGCTGTGAGTTTCCCATAGGATTGCAAACACTGCCCACTGATCCAGGAGAGTGAGCCAGGTCAAAGGTGCCAGGGTCACTTCTTGTTTTCTTTTCTGGAGAGAAGTGCAAGTGGCTCTGAAACACTGCTGCCACCCGTGGTAAGGCCACCAAGTGCAGGAGTCAACTCTCACGGGGTTTGTGGAAGGTTTTATTGGCTGGCTGAAAAAAGCACCCGTGGTTAGCAAGCAAAAACCTTTCGGCAGCAAGGTTATTGGGAGGAGTGGGAACAAAAACTAGGAGTTTAATCTGTTGATTTGATAGTGAGACTAGCTAAAAACAGCCAGCTTCAAAGTTTGGGAGTGGAATTAAAACCTCACAAGAAATCAACAAGATGGGAAGTGAGAAAAGAGCAGGCACTAAGCCATGGAGAAGACCTGTGGCTAACATTCCTGAATTTATCTGCTGTACGGAGCTGTCGATGCGAAAGCATTGGAGTGTTACCACCGGGAATTCCCAGCAGTGGAGCTCACAGAGCAACCACTCCGTGAGGATTAATCATCCCTAAATTGAGGTGAGTTCCAAATGATCCTGCTGTGCTGAGGCAGCATTTCCAGGCTTCAATTCCAGCAGGGCAGAATGAGCCAGCCCTCCTGACGGAAGGAACTCCTCCCCACCCGTGACAGCTCCAAACTTGCCTTTTCAACCCCCCAGCAAGGTCATGTCCCAGCCAAACCCCCTGTGCAGTCACACAAATCACCAAGACACCCAGGTGGAAGGGACAGGACAGAATTCCCTTTTGCAGCACTGCAAGGTTATGCAAAAGCTGCAAATGCCAAGTGCAGTTCTGGTATCTCTGGGAGTCAGCAGTGGAGGGGCCTGATGCTGCCTGACTATCAAAATAAATTAAATGCAGTGAACCCAGTGCATCATCCCTGTGTGATAAACTGGGGACAGCTCTCAGCTGAAGCTGCACTCATCTACAGGCACCACACACGCACTGCATTACTGCACACGCTCCCACAACAGTGCTCTGCCAGGTTTGTTAGGTCAAAGATGCTCCCCGTGATCCAGGATCAGAATTCCAAACGGCCAAGCAGGTATTCTGTGGACATTCATTTCCATGACTGGTGGAAAGCTCTGTCCTGAAGGTAATGTTTAAATAAAGAAGACTGATTCTGTTAGCAGTGATTGATAAGCTTTGCCACATCATTAAGTAAGAGATAGCACTGCCATGCACTAAAATGTCAAAAGTGCAATTAAATAATAAACTTGGCGTAATGCTACGATGCACTGAGATGATTATTTACAGAAATGAACAGTTATTTTGGGAGTCTGTGGCTCGCAGCTAACCCACTACTAACTTTTAATATTATTGGGGACACCGGTTTAATACAAGAGCTGTTAAAAATATGTTTTAAAACCCCAGAATTGGGTTTGGTTTGAATTATCCGTATAGACTGATTTTACAAATCCTGTGAGAAATATTTTCCCTGCAGATCACCTATGGTGCATCAAAATCCAGAGTGATCTACTATGTCTGACTTGTCTTTGCTACCTTTTCTTGCAGTCTACCAGGACATCATAGAGCAGTCTCAGGAGAGTGTGCTTTTTCTCTGTGGCCAGGTTCCAGTCAGAAATCCATTTTCGGACCTAGGCAGGACACGAGTGGAAAAAAAAAGCAGCATTCAGGAAAAGATTAAAACAGTACTACAAATCCTTCTCATTTTCTCCCAAGCAGAAAAGGAGTAACAACACCTTGCACAGAGATTTCTCTTTTAGGAATTCTGGCTCTCGTGCTCCCATTGCTCCCTGTCCTGTGGCTATTTGCCCATGCCAAATGGGGCCTCTTTAATGAGCCCCCTTTAAATACTGCAATGAGGGCATCCTGCAGCCTTCTCTTCTCCAGGCTGAACAATCCCAACTGCTCTCAGCCTTCCTCAGGGAGAAGAGCTGCATCTCTCTAACCATCTTCATGGCAATTCCTCTTTTCCTCACACAAAAGCCACAACCTGAAGGGTCACTTGATTACCTGATCGAGTTCAGTTGGGATGTACTGGATGGCACCACAGGATGAGGCCACTTTCAGGAGGCTGCAGTACACGGTGTACCTCACAGGAGTGTTCTTGTCCATGCCATGGAAGAGATTGCTCAGGCTAAAGCACAAAGAGCCGACAGCAGAGTTACAGAGGTTCCAGGAAACATCACTGGAGTGCACGTGAATGCTCTCTTAAGACACATCCTAGTACATCTGGCAGCAGTGCCTTACACCCGTGGAGTGCAACAGCTCAAAATTCTGTAATCCTTTCCAGAAAAGCTGGAAACTGTGCCTGGTAATTTTGGTTTGTAATACCCAAGGGGAAAAAAAAAAAACCAAAAAATCGGTGCTTCTCTTTTATGACAGTGAAAAGAAGGTAAAAAGGAGTGCTTCCTGCAACACCCCATACTTTGGTTTGCAGACATACAAGACAATCCTTCTTCTTCCAATCCTGCCAAGCCCACCACTGCCTCACTTTGCCCTCCCTGTGCAATACTTACAGCTGCAGTCTAAGAGACGGGCGCTCTCCTTCCCGAAATTTCACCAGCTTCTCACACAGGTTCTCAATCAGAGCTTCTTGTTTGTCAGGTTCCAGGATGAGAAGCAGAGAGACAACGCTGTTCATCACGCTCTCCACATCTGCATAAACCAAAACACAGAGCTCTTTGAAACTGCAAGCAGGAATCAGCAGCTGCCCCGTGCTGGATATACTCCTGCTAACAGAAATTCATACTTTTGATATGAATTGCCACTTTGCATGAGCCAAGAATTGTAAAAGAAAGAAAACGCCAAGACATCAGCCTGGATATTCAGCAGAATGTACCAGACTTGGCTCGGGTGGGCTTACACCAACACACCTCCATCTAAGACAAGAATTACCACTCCAAGGCCAACACAGAACCTGGTATTTGATAACATACTCGCCCTGAACTCTCTGTTTACACCCAGGAGAAATCAGAGGAACCACACAGTGGCTTCCTCCTGCACATCCAGGAAACTGCCCACGGTTGCACAGTAAAACATTTCACCAGGAGCACGAGGAATACAGGGAAAATGCCCTCAAGAACAATGAAGCATATTACAAACCCATCCCAGCTCCTGTTTTAAGCGTGGTGTTCCATCCTTTCCAAAGAGAACCACACCAGTTTTGAGTTTTCTTTTCAGTCTGACCAGTTATCAGTCAAGCAAAGGCAAAGAACAAAATTCATCACGTATGGAAAATATTATAAAATGACACCTGAGCATCAAAAACCCGATTTTACAGACAAGTCTCTATGCCCTCACTACAAGCAGAGGCTTGTAATGCTCAGCTTCTGACTTCTTCAAAGAGTGCTGGATGTTTGGAGACAGGAGGGGCAGAGTAGATGCAAATATCCCACGGCAATGATGGAAATTTGCACTTCCAGTTTTCCATGAAGATGCACGGCCTGTGTCTGAACGCGACACATTTCCAAATTCTGCCAGCTGCTACTGTTTGAGAGCACGGATGGCGAGACATTTAGTAAAACCAAAGAGACTTAAGAGATGCAAACCTTTGTCATCCTCTTTCAGGCACACATCACACACTTCAATGATCTGTGCCAAGTCCACATGAAGTCCGCCTTCGGCGTTCTCCTCAGAGATTTCTGCTCCTTTGGATTTCAGGTAAGCTCGCAGTTCTGCAGCCTTAAAAAAAGAAAGACAACACATACAAAACAAACCAGCTGTTTTTGTGAATAGTAAAGTCAAAGTAATTACATTTCTTACAGGTTTTTGTTCTGCCAGGTGCTGCACCTGCTGTTTTGCCGGTGACTGAACAGGTCACTGAGCTGTTGGGCTTCCCCACAGTGTCAGTGTGTCACAAGTTCTTGTGACAAAGACACTTTCTTACCAATTTTTACTCTTTTACTCCCTCCGCAAACTTCAGACGAACATTAACACAATTTAGTTGCTTCTTCACCATAAAACAAAAAAGATATAAACAAAGCCACTTTAGAGGGGGCAGAACTTTGTCTTCACAACTTCCCAACAACAGTTTCCAATCTAATTATAGAATGGCTTGAGTTGAGAAGGAACCTTAAGGATCCACACCTCTGCCACGGGCAGTTCTGCCCGAAGCCCCCTTCAACCCGGCCTCACGTCCCTAGCAACAGTCTGGGGGAAATTATTTATTATAATTCATTATATTCTTCACCAGCAGAACCACAGCCCTTCAGAAACAATCCGAGGCCACTCTGCTTCAGGCACAGGGCTGCTGGGACATCTCGTTCAGCGTCAAATCATTTTGGAACGGGAAGAAAAAGCCAAACACCCCGGGACAAATTGCTGTCCTGAGGATGTTTTACCTGGGGCCGTGCTGGGTTTTATAGCAAGGGCTGAAGGCTGGCAGCCCACGTTCTTCGTGCACATTTCTCGCAGCTTTCCAATATTCACACACAAACACATTGTACACATATAACATTATTACACATATACACAGACACTTCAGCGGCGCTGGGAACAAGCAGCCCCCAACCACAGCTCAAAGCCAGAATTCCACCAAACCCAAGCAAAGCGCCCATACGTGAACCCGTTTTCTCCTCCTAAATTAAAAACCGGGCCTGAGGAGCGATGACAACCAAGTGCCGGCCAGGCGTTACACTGAGGAGGGCACCGCACACACAGGGTTATCTTTCAGCCATGACGCTCGGGTTTCTCTAATCCGCTCGCTCCCGGTAGCCCAGAACGAGCCGGCGGAGCGGCTCCGGCCGCCGCTGCCACCCCCNCGCGCCGCCTCCGGCCCCGCCTGCCACCCCCAGAGCCCGATGGCAGCCGGCGCTGACCTGATCCTCCTCGGTGATGTCGATGAAGGCCGGGACGCTCATGGCTCCGAGCACGCCGCGCTCCGGAAAGGCGGAGCGCCTTCCTCCGCCACCTCTTCCGCTTCCCGCTCGGGCAGGGCTGCGGGACCGCCCTCCCTCAGGGACCGCCCTGCCCTGCCCGGCACCGCCCGACCCTCACAGCCGCCCCCTGTGCCGCCCACAGAGCCCTCCCTGCGTCCCCACATAAAGGCGGGAGCGGCCCGGGCTCCTGCGGGGGTGTGGGCGGCGAAGGAAGGTCCGAACCGAGCTGGCCTGGCCGCCTTTTCCTGCGTTGGGCGAAGCGAGGAGCCCCCGCTCGGTGTCTTTGCTCAAAAAGTTTCCTGGCGGATCACCAGGAGCACGGGGTGGCTTTCCCCGTGCTCGAAAGCTGGCATGAGAGCCAAGAAAATGGTAGAATAGCTAAGGTCGAAAAGACCTCTAAAATCACCGGGTGCAGCCAGTAACCCGGTTAGTAAAGACTGCTGAGCACAAACCTCCTTATTTTATAAACCTGACCGAATGGTGGCTAAACTCAAATAACTCGAGCGGGGTTTTTAACAGCAGGCTCTGAGTCTCTGCACAATGAAACTGATAAAGGCCCGCAACTCCTTCATCAAATGTCACGACTTAGTTTGAATCACCTACCTGCTTGTGTGACTTCTAAATAATGATTAAATTGTTCTGTCATACGAATCCTGTCTGATTTGTTTATTCTACTTTAGGCAGTATTTAAAAAAAACATTGCCTCTACTGTAGCTGATTCATGATCTGTCATTAATATATAGTTATATCTAATTGATATATTAATATTAATAAATCTGTATTTCAGCATCCTGGAAGTTAGATACAGAGACGGGGCTCTCCTTTGTGTGTCTGATCTCAAAGAGGATCCGACTCTCAGAGAACGAGTTGTTTGAGCATTTTTAAAGTGGAATTGAATTCCTGGTACTCCTTAGCACAGTCCTGTAAAGGTAACTGAGATCCAGCATCCATCCATCCATTTGATTTTCACACATCTCCAGGAGACATTTCAGGAATTGTCACCGATTCCCATCCCGGAATGATGAGAGCCGCAGCGAGTGTCCTATAGATCCTGAAATTCAATTCCTCAGGGCGCACAAATGGCCCAAGTCAATGTGGGGCACTCCCGACCCCGGTTATTTTTATTCAGACAGATGGAGAGGTTGGTCATGTATTATTCTGGATAGAGCGGAATAAAAGAGCCATGGATCACGTTGGAGCTCTGCTGGAATCTCCACATCTGGCCTGTTGCACGGGACTTTATTTGTCCCAGAAGAGTTGAGATGATAAATGGTAGCTGGGGTTTGAACTTGTGCATCGGGAAGGCTGAGGAATAAAAAGGGGCAGCGGTTTGTGAAGTTGGGCTGAAGAAAAACGAAGCCCTTTAGGTGACAAATCTTTAAAAAGCCTTTTTAAAAGTGTTTTTTTTTCTTTTAATGGAGGCTCTTGGAGACCAGCAGACAGCTTTTCAAAATAAAGGGTTTAGCATTAGGCTCTAAAGCTGATCCTCTTCCTCTTTGAAAGGCGTGGATGAGAAAGATCTGCTCCAATACAGAAAGGAAATGCAAGACTCTGTGATGGTGTAATTATTCCTCTTCAGAACCATTAATTAACTAATTCTTCATATAATTTTTATTCAGCTGTTTCTTTATTTCATGATGTACTTATATATTAGCTTATAATTAAAAATATTTATTTATTTAGAATTTTAGTTATTGATTTTAAACGTATTTATTTATTTGTGTTTGCTTATAATTTTATTTATGTATGTATTTATGCAGTCATTCATTTGTAGTTTTATTTGTTTATAATTTTATTCATTATTATTTATTTAATGATTTATTTATTAATTTAATGTCTTGTTTATTTACATGTTTATTTATTATTTGTTATCTATTTATTTGGGAATTGATTGTTTATTTTTAATCTATTTTATGTATTTATTTATTTGGGAATTGCACCCCTTTTCCCTGTTGGTGCAGTCCATTCTGTGCTGAGTGCGCTCTGGAAGCATTTATTTATTTATTTATTTATTTGGAAATTAATTATTTATGTATCCATTTATTTATTTATTTATTAGTTAGTTAGTTATTTATTGATTTATTCATTTGGGAATTGATTATTTATTTAGAAGTTATTTTTTTGGAATAAATTGTTTGTTTGCAATTTATTTTGGATTATTTATTTTAGATTATTTATTTATTTGTTTATTTGTTTGTTTGTTCATTATTTTTATTTCTGCATTTCTTTATTTGGGACCCACACACCTTTTCCTGGTTGTTTTGTGCTGAGTGCCCTCTGGAAGTCTTCTGTTATTTATTAATTTATTATTTGTTATTTATTGATTTATTCATTTGGGAATTTATTACTAATTTAAAAGTTTTATTTATTTATTTATTTGGGAATAGTTTATTTGTTTTCTATTTATTCGGATTTTTAATTAATTAATTAATTTATTTATTTATTT